>NLAM01001487.1:6436-51617 GCA_002370325.1 Metschnikowia hawaiiensis | reverse complement strand
TTTTTTTTTTTTTTTTTTTTTTTTTGGGTGCTGCTCTTTGCTTTCCGTCTAATCCATCCAAACGTAGATCGTCGTATCTGCCATGGTTGGCTTGGCGTCGCTCTGCAAAATCACTCGTGACCGTCTGGAGGTGGCGGAGTCCTGCAGCCACTTCTCGCGTGGCCTGACGCACCGGAAAACTGGGCCTTCTGAGCCCTCAACAAAATGGCCTCCCTCCCATTCACGGCACCACCGTCCACACGGAACAGGCGAGGCACAAGGTTTTGAAAACGTACTCTTTTTTTTTTTTTTTTTTTGTTTTTTTCCCCTTTTTCTTTAACCTTTTTTTCCCCCCGCCCAAAAACCCCCCCCCCCCCCCAAAAAAAAAAAAAAAAAAAAAAATAATAATCCCTTCATAGTCCGTCTTTTTTTTTCTTCCCACCTCCCATGGGCCATTGCTTACTTCGCTTCCTCATAGCCCAATATCCCATCTTGTTTTCTTCCTCTTTCTTTCACAGCCCTATTCTTTCACAGCCCTATTTTTTTTCCCAGGGCCATCTCAACGTGGCTCTCCTGGTCATAACCTTCATGACCTGGCCCCGTAACCCTTGCCGTAACCTTTGCAGTCATCTTTAGCCTTTGTAGTCACCCACGGTCGTCCCATGAGGGCATTTCCCACCGCCAGCCCCCAAAAACCGGGCCTGCTTTTTGGGTAACTCATGGTCTGCGCCTCTTGGCTATGGTCACCTCACTCCAAGCCCTGGCCATTGTTCAAACCATGCACCGCCTTTGCCTCTTGCCCACTAACAACACCTTCCATCTCCACAAACCCCCCCAACCACTTGCCTGGTAAAATTCCCCCCTCCCCCTCAGTCCCTCCCACTCTTAAACACCCCAAGGCAGCGGAATAGCACCAGTGGTGGGCCAGTCAAGCCATCACGGACGCAATGCAATGCGCAATTAAACTGCGACAGTTATTCTAAATTAAGCTGGCCCGCGAAACCTTTGTTCAGTTTCTTTTCTTGCCTGAACGCTCTGCAGCACCGTTCCAACAATAGCCATGCGCTATAATGCCCAGATATCTAGATGCTGTCTTGTGAAAACCTTATTCACGTTTCGTTTGTAGCCTTTTTCGCTCTCTCTATTCTCCTGTGTTTTTCTGCACCCGCCATTGTTTCTTTGCTGTGACCTGTCGGCCTCCCATTACCTTTATAAATGCTCCATTTCGTCTCTGATTCCCGTCCACATATTCCTTTCTAAGCCTCTCGTCCTTCTCGTCCTTCTCGTCCTTTTCGTCCTTTTCTTCCCCATTTGACCACCACCCCAGTCCCCCCAGCCTCCTCTCTCCGCGATGTACTGTGCTCCTCCGGATATAATGGGCTCCAACCAAACATACCATGGTTCCATTCTCGGCCTCAAGGATGCCCTTCTTATCCTCGAAGGCATCCGCCAGGATGTGCTCCCCCAAGTCAAACGCCGCCTCAACGATGCCGAGCGCAAGTTGATTTGCCCCGGTTCCATCTACGCGTGGAACGAAACCAAGTTGGGCATGAAACGATGGACCGATGGGAAAAACTGGCTGGCGTCCAAGGTCAAAGGCCCCTTTCTCATCTACCACGAACACGACACCGACAGAAACATCAAGCCCAACGGCCTCGTCAAGCAGAGTTTCTCGCTCACCACCAAACAAAGCGAAAAACTCCACCTCATTGCATATTATAACCCCCAGGACAGAATGTCCGGCATCCTCCGTGGCGAAGTGCCTTCGCAGGACCCCATTCTCCTCAAATTCAACTTGGACCCGTCCGTGTACCGCAGCGATTTCCTTAGCAACGGCACCCGGGAAATCACCGTGTTGCCTCTGCAGAACCCCATGGGCCTCACTGCGGACTCGTGTTTTCTTCCGCAAAACAACCCCATGGCCATGGCGGGAATGGGCCACATGAGGCACACAGAAATCGCCGACCCTCGAATACAACCCTTCATGATGAGCCCGCCGCAAATGCAGATGAGTCACATCCACCCTTCGCAGAGCCGAGCCCAGCAGCCCAACTGGCCCGTCGCCACCCGTCAAATGTCCAACATTGACACCCAGTTCCGCATCGCGTCGCTGCTGTATTCGCAGTTCAACGGTGCAAACCCCCGGCCTCCTTACTTCGCCAAAGAAATGAAACCCGACCAAACTGCCCACGAAAAAGACCCCGCTCTTAAGCACCACGACAAGTATGCATACGTGAGAGACTTGCCTTATACTCAAACGTGTGTGAGCAGAACCGGCGGAGAGTCCGTGCCGTCGATTTTCAATGCCCCCGATCCCCGCAACGGCATTCGAACGCTTCCTTCGTTGTCGGAGTCCATCGGCAAGTTGGGCGAGCCGAACAACGTGCCCAAAAACCTTCTTGGGTGCTCCAAAACCCCGGAAAAAGAGGGCTTCAAGCTTCGTCTGCTTGACAAGACGTTTTCCGTGTAGTGACGGAACTGGCCGCGGTCCATGGATTGACTTCATACTTCGTTAATAACACCGTTTCATTCCTGCTCTTTTCCTCTTCCCCCATCTAAGTCTTCAAGCTCTTCATCTTCTTTTCCCACGCGTACTTGGCGGATTTGGCTATGCCCGCCGTGAAAATGCCCTTGAGCGATTGGACCAATGCAGGATATGCAATGATGCCCAGAATGGTATTCCGTAGCGTCCACCGTAGGTACTTATCGGTAGAGATGGCATGCAAGAATGGACTGTCGTCTGCAATGGAGCCCTGCTGATGGAGAAACCGGTCCACGTTTCTGTCTTGCATATACTGCTTGGAGTACTTGGTCCTGTACGAAGCAAGTAAGCGTCGCTTGAAGTTCCCTGGAAGATTGTTCAAGAGGGAGGAGGTGGAGCTCGGCGTTAAGCAGATGTCATAGCCCTGGCCACTCTGTTTGAGAAGCTCCTTCTCCTGCGCAAGGGCAAGCGCTGGTCCATACAACAGCTCAAACATGGAGTGTTGGCGAGACACAATGTTCTTGACCTTATTGGGGTTTTCTCCGCCCACCAACATGCGGGGATCGCCCATATAGGAAATGGCGGCGATTTTCTCGAAGATCTGGCCGAGGCTCACGTGCGCCGTCCTTTTCGCCAATAAAAGCGTGGCTAGCGAAAACACACTGTGCAAGTTGTACTCGTTGGCCGCACGGAGCTGGGCGTCTTGCTCATAAATGTGCTTGATTGGCTTGTGGAGTCTTCCGGCAATGTATAACGAAGTCCACTGCCTCAAGTCCTGGAGCACCACGTGACGTGCCACCACGCCATACTTCACCACCGTGGTATTTCCATTATTATCTCTCATCTTGACATAAGGATTAAAGTAGACTCCAGCGCCCATGTTCTGCACACGGCCCAACACGGGGAACCCAAGCTGGAGGAGCGCCGAGTAGTGGTTGGGGTGTGCCATTGAGTTTGTTTGGTGGAAAGCCATGGGATCTTCCACAATATGGATCAAGTCCACCTGCGGCTGGGCCACACCTTTATAGCCTGCTTGCAGGATCACGCCCAGCCCGTAGCCAATGGAGTACGAGATCTGGGACGCGTGGAACTGGTGTTGGAGAAGCTGGAGCCGATGCTCGTTCAGGATGGCGGAGGTTTGCAGGGAAGCGGTGGACTTGATGGGGTTTTGAGCCCCGGAACTGAGGCTCTCCTGGCCAAGCCCCGAGTGGGTTCTCGTCCATGACTTTTGGAGCCGAAGAAGCCGTTTTGGTCCCTGCAATGTCATTGCTTATCTTTGGACGGTATCTCGGAAGGCCGCCTTAAGCCGGTGCGAAACCCGTACCTCCGAGATCACTCAGTGTTGATTCAAGCCTTAGTCAGCCATAGTCAGCCATAGTGAGTGAGAATGTGGAAATGGTTTTGAGTCCCAGTTCGGACCAAAAATATGCTGACGGATTTGAATGGGAAATTATGGCAGAACGAGTCCTGCATATACCAGTCCAAAAGTTTTTTTTTCTGCATAACCAGTCCATTTGGTTTGGGCTGAAGTGCAGATATTTGCACCCGGTGGTGCGGATGGGATGACTCAACGCGAGCGCCAGCGCACGTGACCGAAAAATCCACGTGACGCACACTCCACGAAGAAATCCGGAACCCTCCCCCCCCTCCATTTTCTTCCTCCTCAACATGTCTTCCAAAGCATACAGATCAACACGCAGTAGCGAGACCCAGGCGGTTTCGTTCGAGGATGCCATCATGACGGGTTTGGCCAAGGACGGCGGGTTATTTGTGCCCTCGGTGATTCCCCGCTTGCCCTCGGATTTCTTGACCAAGTGGAAGGACTTGAGTTTCCAGGAACTTGCCTTCCAAATCATGAGGGAGTATATTGCACAAGAGGAGATCCCCGACGCTGATCTCCAGGACTTGATTGCAAGATCGTACTCCACGTTCCGGGCCCCCGACGTCACGCCCATCCGGGCACTTGACGAGAAGGCCGGCTTGTATTTGCTTGAGTTGTTCCATGGCCCAACCTATGCCTTTAAGGACGTGGCGTTGCAGTTTGTTGGAAACTTGTTCGAGTACTTCTTAACCAGAAGAAACGCCGGCATCAGCGACGAGTCCAAGAGACAGAAAATCACCGTGGTGGGCGCCACGTCCGGCGACACGGGGTCTGCGGCCATCTATGGCTTGAGAGGCAAGAAGGACGTGTCGGTGTTCATCTTGTACCCCACGGGCCGGATTTCCCCCATCCAGGAGGAGCAGATGACCACCGTGGAAGACCCCAATGTGCACACGTTATCGGTGAAAGGCACGTTCGACGACTGCCAGGATATCGTCAAGCAGATCTTTGGAGACAAGGACTTCAACGAGAAGTACCACGTGGGCGCCGTCAACTCCATCAACTGGGCGCGGATCTTGGCCCAGACCACCTATTATTTCCACTCGTACTTCCTGTTGGTGAAGGCCGTGGGTGTGTCGATCAAGCCCCGTTTCGTGGTTCCTTCCGGCAACTTTGGTGATATCTTGGCCGGCTATTACGCCAAGCAAATGGGCTTGCCTGTGGACAAGTTGATCATCGCCACCAACGAAAACGACATCTTGGACCGGTTCTTGAAGTCCGGCAGGTACGAGAAGGACGGCGAGGTCAAGGCCACCGCTTCGCCTGCCATGGATATCCTCATCTCCTCCAACTTCGAGAGATTGTTGTGGTATTTGATCAGGGATAATGTGACCCACGACGACCTCAAGGCCGGCTCCACCTTGGACAGCTGGATGCAGCAGTTGAAGACCACCGGGTCGGTTTCCGCTCCGGAAGAGGTGGTTGCTGCTGCCAGAAAGGACTTTGACTCCGAGAGAGTCACCGACTCCGAAACCGCGGCCACCATCAAGCAGATCTTCACCGCCAACTCCGACAGGTATGTGTTGGACCCCCACACTGCGGTTGGAATCGCCACCACGCAGAGATTCATCCAAAGAGACTCGCAGTCTGGCCAGAAGGATGTCAAGTACATCTCGTTGTCCACAGCACACCCCGCCAAGTTCTCCGAGGTGGTCAACAAAGCCTTGGGAGGGATTGAAGGCTACTCTTTCGACAGAGACGTGCTCCCCGATGAGTTGAGGGTGTTGGCATCCAAGGAGAAGAGGATCTTGTTGATCGAAGAGGCTTCGTTGCAGAAGATCAAGGAGACCATCATCGAGGAGTTGGCCAAGGAACCAAAGGCATAAGTAATCACTTTAATCAGAAGCATTTATATTTCTTAAATACAAATCTTCGGGAGCAACTGCCTGCTGTTCTTGAGGGAGCAACTGCCTGCTGTTCTTGAGGGACCAACTTGTTTCTTATGTTGTCTTGGGTTCCGCTTTCTTGAGCTCAACATTGCCGTCTTGAATAGACACCTCATATCCTGCATCCCGAAGGGCGTCGCCGTCCACCACCTGTTTGGCCTCGAGCTGGGCCACAAACCCCTGGTTCTTTGCGTTCTGGTGGAGGAGGAACTTGAGGCACAAGATCGACCGCTCCTTGATGTAGGGGTTGTCGTCGTCGATCACGCAATTGGACAAGACCAACTCAAGCCCATGGAGCTCCCGCACCTTGTCCTGGGCCTGAGGACTGTCGTGGCAAACGAACGCCAAAACCTCCATCAAGAGAGTCTTGACCATGGGAAACTTCTTGCGGTTGTTTTTCTCCGGTTTCACTCCTCCTTTCTTGGTATTGATCTCTGTATTCTCGTGAACCTCACGCAAGAAAGGAATGATCAATTCTAGTGCGTTGTAATGATCGAGAAATCCCTTCACCGTGTGGAACTTGCAGAGATCAGAAAGAATGTCAAGCACCTTGATGAGCTTGGAATTGAACACCTCCAATTCTTCCGGATCAGGCACTTCGGCCTTGAGAAGGTCGCCTGCTTTCGGAGCAAGTTCCTTAAATAGCCCAAACGCCCAGTTAATCAAAACAGTCACGTCTCTATTATCCCAGTCGTCTTTGCTGGTGATGATGAGTTGACAAACCTCCAATAAAGGCACCGAGTTGTGCACCTGTACAAACGTCACAAAGGACTCATTGGTGACGAGATGCTCGATGATCTCCTGGAGTTCTTGGGAGCCCTCCAACTCGTCATAGTCACACAGACTAAAGATGAATTCAAGCAACGGGGCCAAACTCGGGTCGCCAAGCAATTGGGAAATGTTTTCTTCCGTGAGCACCCTGCTGAGGAGGATATTGAGCGGACGCTTGAGATGAGGATCTTGAGAGTTCGAAATCACTTCTAAAAGGGTGCCTTTGAACGTGTCTCCCACCATATGGATGCTGCAAGAAAAGTCCAGACCCGCTTTTAGCACCACATTGGCCAAAAGCTGCAAATAAGACGCCAAGCAGCGGGCAAAGAAGTCGCTTTGGGCGTCTATCTTGGCAGCAAAGTGCTGTATACTCAACAAAAGAAGCGGCACATCCACGTAACGAGGGCACATGGGAACAAGGTTGCGCAAAAGCAACACTGCCGCCCGGAGTGTTCTCACATACAACACCGTCTCTTTATCTGAGGCCAAATCAAGCAGAAGCGCCACAGCTAGGATGTCTTCGCAGACCTCAAACACCTCATTATCATTTGCAAGCATGCTTCTCATGTGTTCATTGCTAGCAGTGGCATTGACCATGATGCCCATATTTTCGAGATTGTCCAAGTACTGAGCTTCGGAGCCTCCATTTTGGATCAACTTTTTTGTGGTTTCTAGGGTGGCAAGAGAAAAAGCCGTGTTCATTTATAGTTTTCTGTAGAGAGCTGCTGCCTGCGGGCCTCTAGACACTCCCTGCAGGAATTGGCAGCCCCCGATGAAACCCCCCTGAATTATGAAACACCATGTACTGCAGAATCCACGACTTTGTGAAATGACCTTGCATAACCTATGCAATGTCTGCGCAACGGCTTTGTACCACATGAACCCCCACATGAACCCCACTTTTGTCACCCCTGGGGGTATTTAAAGCAGCACATCCCCATGCAAACTAAGCACAAGATTTTTTTTGAACATCATGAATCGTTTATATTTCAAAGCTACATGAAACTACGATAGAGGTCCAGAGTTAAAGGCACTTGTCAGATCTGTGCTGGAGGTGTGTGTGTGTGTGTGTTTTTGGAAGCGGTCTGTTTGAAAATACCTGCATATAACCCTAGAAATAGCATGCAGCGGACAATCCAACTTTAATCAGCCAAACATCATGACACGGAGAAACGCTTCCACCGCGTGCGACGGGTGCCGCAAGCGTAAAATCAAATGTTATGAAACAGGAACAGGCGCCTGTGCTCATTGTGTCAAGCTCCATCTTGAATGCGTGTCTCGTGGGGATGGAAGGAAGGACCGCTACCGCATGCAAAAGATCGACCACTTGGAGGAGACGGTGGCGAGCTACCGGAGCCTTCTCGACCAGGTGTACAAAAGCCACCAATCCACTATGAACCTACTTAAAAGAAGGAGTCGCCCCCGTTGCCTCACCGACCCGGAAGAGTCGGATCCCGTTACCCCACTGCAGGAGCCCGTTGAGTTGCGGGCCGAACGAACCTATTTCAGCGAGAAGGGCTTCCCCATAGAACGCAACACTTATCTCCCTATGTTCGGGCATACGAGTGTCTTGGACGTGGAGGAGCCGGCCCCTCGTGAACATGCCGCTGAGATCCGCGAGCTCCGAGAGAGGCCTGACGTCATCGAGTGCATAAAGTTGTTTTTCCGCTGGCAGTACCCGGACATGCACTCGTTTGTGTTTCGGGAGGCATTTCTTATTGACTTTTTCAACCCCGACTCGCCAGGTGTATACAGCTCCACCGAGCTTGTGTATGCCATTTGCTGTGTGGGAGCGTCGATGGCCGAAGAAAAGACCCTCCGAGACCTCGCTCCTCTGTTTTACCGGATTTCCCGTGATATGCTTATGGCTTCGCTTGGCGCTCCATCCATTGGCCTGCTCCAGGCATTCATGTTGTTGGGGCTCTACGACATCTACAATGCCAATATCAATATGGGCTGGATGCTCACCGGAGACGCCATTCGCATGGGCCACGGGATTGGCTTCCATCTACGGCCTGAGAACTGGCTGCTTGGTGGAGAGCCGCAGGACCAGAGCGACGAAATCTCAAACAGCGTGAGAAGCAGGATTTTCTGGGGCACCTTCACCGCCGACCGCTTCATCAGCTTGATTTTGGGCCGGCCGTCGGTGATTAAAGTGGACGAGTCCACCATTGCAATTGCAGCCAACATGCCTGCGCTCGAGTGGATCGAACCCTATACATATCCCGGGACCCCGGATGACGACAAGACGCCATACATTGACATCTCCAACCCACTCTTGAACATTACAAAGTTGGCCAAGATCTCGGATGAAATGATCGAGAATGTGTTTACGAGAAGCCCAAGCCTTGTGAAACGCGAGGATGGTGACGCGGGCATAGAGGAGAAGTTGAACTTGGTCAAGGTCTATAATGAGCAGCTTGTCCAATGGCGGGACCAGCTACCGGCCAAAATGAAGTGGGACCGAGAAATGCTCCGCGAACGGGGCCACAACAACAACGAGATGTTCTTGCGCTACTTCTATTACATGGTGCAACTTTGCCTCAACCGACCTTTTGTTGATGTTCGGGCCAAACTGCACACGCAGCTGGGCATGGCCGACTCTCTTGCAATTTGCATGGAGACCATCGAGGATTTGCACTGCTGCATCCACTCATTCATGAAGCTTAATGGGGCTTCCAAATGCTCTGTTTTGATTGTGTACCTGTGCATTATCAGTTTATCGGTGTTGCTGATGAGAAACCATGGGGACTATCTGGGGGACAATGGCCAGTGGTTCTATGAGTTTATGATGGTGCTCAAGTACACCACCCACTGGCGCTTGAGTGCGGTTTCGTACCAGAAGCTTAAGATGAAGTTTGAGCAAAGTCTGGCTATGCCTTTTGAGCATGCGCTTAGAAATTATGCTCAGCTGGTGGAAGAGGGAAAAAGAAGTATTTTCTGGACTCTCAAGAACCACGAGAAGAAGCAGTTGTTGAAGCCCGAGGATTTCGACTCTGCACACTCGGACCCGAACTTGAACTCGGACCCAAACTCGGACCCAAACTCGGACCCAAACCAAAACCCGAACCCAAACTCGGACCCAAACTCGGACCCAAACTCACACCCAAACCCAAACCCGAACCAAAACCCGAACCCGAACTCGAACCCGAACCCGAACCCGAACTCAAACCAAAACCAAAACCCGAGCCCGAACCCGAACCCGAACCCACACCCGAGATTCGACAACTTCAACTCGTTCGGAGGCCCGCCTGTGTTCATGACATCCGAGCTCAACGACTGGCTCAACTATCTTCCCGAAATCCTAGAGGAAAAACCATAATTGTTTGATACGGGGAAAGAATAGCGAATAGCGAATAGCGAAGAGGGTCATGAGTGTGTGGGTGTGGGGGAGTGCATATCCTGCATACAGGACGCATCGCCTCAGACCTTGACTCATGGAAAGTCCACCGATACGTTTGCTCTCAAGCAAAAATGACCCCCAAAGAGTTCCGGCTCCAGTGTCGGAATGGCCAACACTCGAACGCCACCTCGGGAATCTGTGCTGGTTATACGCAGGCAAACTTGGTGGTTCTCCCCCGAAAGTTGGCAGCAGACTTCCAGGAGTTTTGCAGACTAAATCCAAAGCCTTGCCCTTTGCTTGGATACACGAAACCAGGGAATCCACACGAGCTCAACGACCCTAGTTTGGTGGAAGACGGCGACTTTGATTTGTGCCGGGATTTTGCCCGCTATGCAGTCTACGAAAACGGGTCCTTGGTTGAAACTCCAACCGACATTGTGAGCCGGTGGCAGCCGGAACACGTTGGCTTCCTCATTGGGTGTTCGTTTTCGTTTGAAGCTGCTTTGGCGGCAGCAGGACTTCCCTCCAGAAATGACCTGCAGGGGAAAGTGGTGTCGATGTACCGGACCAATCGGATCTTGAAGGACAGCGGCCGCTTTGTCAAGGTGCCGTGTGTGGTGAGCATGCGGCCGTATAAGGAGGCCGATGCCGAAAAGATCTATGGAATCACCGGGAGGTTTACGGCACTGCATGGATCTCCCATGGCACATGGATACGACGCGGTGCAGGAATTGGGACTTGATCTTGCAAGTCCCGATTACGGCGACGCAACGGTTATTGCCGACGATGAAGTTCCTTATTTTTGGGGATGTGGAGTGACTGCACAGGTGGCGGCGTTATCGTTGGCCGAAGAAATCAACGGGCCCATTCTTGCACATGCGCCTGGTCACATGTTGGTGACCGACTGGAATGACTGAACTCCCTGAAAAAGACGGGAAAAGACGGGAAAAGACGGGAAGTGACTGAAAAAGACGGGAAAGTGACTAAAAAAGTGACTCAAAAAGTGACTGGGGTGACTGGTGACGAGGAATCACCTTGACAAAATACATTTTCCAATGACTCTGGTCCAATCATTTTTTTGAAGTTTGGAGAGGAAGGGTGTCGGAGGTACGGATGTGGAGGGGGTATGCGGGCTCAGAACGCACGCACATTGTTCTCCGCGAAATACGAGTGCGCGCACCTACGTCCGTGCTTATCACTATAAGAGATCGCACCATCTCCACAGTTCCCAGATACTCCGGTTCTTGTTACTAAACGCCATGGGATACAGAATTGCAATTGACGTATGTGATCAAATTGGGATAAATTCTTGGATAAATTCATGGATAAATTCATGGATAAATTCTGGGATAAATTCTGGGATGGATTCTTGGGGATTCTTTGTGATTCTTGGGATTCTTGGGATTCTTTATGATTCTTTGTGATTCTTTATGATTCTTTATGATTCTTTATGATTCTTTGTGATTATACTAACTCCAGAGAGGCGGAACCTTCACGGACTGTGTGGGCAACCCCGGCACCGGCGACCAGAAAGATGACGTGATCATCAAGCTTCTTTCGGTGGACCCCGAAAACTACCCCGATGCCCCCTTGGAAGGCATCCGCCGGTTGCTAGAAAAACTCTCCGGCACAAAAATCCCCCGGGGTCTGCCGTTGGATACCCACAAGATCGAGTACCTTCGCATGGGCACGACGGTGGCCACCAATGCGCTTTTGGAGCGCAAGGGCGAAAAGTGTGCTTTGGTGACGACGCAAGGGTTTCGGGATGTGTTGGAGATCGGCAACCAGTCGCGGCCGCACATCTTCGACTTGTCGATTCTGAAGCCCGAGGTGCTCTACGATTCGGTGGTGGAGATTGACGAGCGGGTGACGTTGGAGGATTTCGTGGAAAACCCCGAGTTTGAAGTCACTCCCGCCAACGGAGAAGACTTGGTGACGGGTTTATCGTCGGAAACCGTCCGAGTTCTCCGCAAGCCCGACGCCGGGTCGGTGCGGATGTCTCTCCAGGTGTTGTACGACTCCGGGGTCCGCTCCATTGGGATCTGCTTGATGCACGCATATACGTTTCCTGAGCATGAGCAAATGGTGGCGCGGATCGCCCGGGAAATCGGGTTTCTGAACGTGTCGATGTCGAGCGAGTTGAGTCCCATGATCAAGTTCGTGGCCCGTGCCAACCTGTCGATTGTGGATGCGTACTTGACGCCGGAAATCAAGAAGTACTTGACGAGTTTCGAGTTGGGCTTGAAACACGGCTACTATAGCCGGGGAAACAAGGCCGGCGTGCGGTGCCACTTTATGCAATCGGATGGTGGCTTGGTGGATGCTCTTTCTTTCTCGGGGTTGAGAGCCATTCTCTCGGGGCCCGCCGGAGGTGTGGTGGGCTACTCGGCCACATGCTACAACCCCAAGAACGAAATCCCGCTCATTGGCTTTGATATGGGGGGCACTTCCACCGATGTTTCTCGGTACGGCGAAGGAAAGTTTTTCCATGTGTTTGAGACGGTCACGGCCGGTGTCACGGTGCAGAGTCCTCAGCTAGATATCAACACCGTGGCTGCTGGCGGAGGCTCGATCTTGACGTATAAGAACGGGTTGTTCCACGTTGGGCCGGAATCGGCGTCCTCCGAGCCGGGGCCGGCGTGCTACCGAAAGGGCGGCCCCTTGACGGTGACGGACGCCAACTTGTTTTTGGGGCGGCTTTTGCCCGAGTTTTTCCCCAAGATCTTTGGCCCCAACGAGGACCAGAGCTTGGACCTTGAAGCGTCAACAAAGAAATTCGAGGCCTTGACCAGGGAAATCAACCTCGCCAACCCGGGCAGACCGCCTATGACTGCACATGAGGTTGCGTTTGGGTTCATCAAAGTGGCCAACGAGACGATGGCTCGGCCAATCAGACAATTGGTGGAAGCCAAGGGCCACGTGACCTCCGCTCACCGGCTTGTTTCGTTTGGCGGTGCCGGTGGCCAGCATGCAGTCGCCATAGCTGAATCCCTTGGCATTTCCACGGTGTTGATCCACCGCTACTCGTCTGTGTTGTCAGCGTACGGAATGGCGTTGGCGGATGTGGTTGAGGATGTGCAGGAACCGTCTTCCGTGACCTTGATGCAGGAAAACCAACTGCATCTTAAAACACGGTTTGATACGCTTCGGGATAGGGCGGCAAATACCCTTAAAGCCCAGGGGTTCACCGACGCAACCATCGCTTACGAGGAGTACCTCAACTTGAGGTTTGTGGGCACGGAATCCGCCATCATGGTTCCCAAAGGGGACGAGTGGGACTTCCAAAAAACGTTTTTGGCCATGCACAAGCGGGAGTTTGGGTTTGTGTTTGAGAAGGAGATTGTGGTGGACGATCTCCGGGTCCGGGCCATTGGCAAGTCCGACCGGGCCCAGGAGGCGTACGTCGATGACCAGGTGCAGGAGTTGCATGAAAAGCGTGCCATTTCCAAAGTGGCAGAGGAGAAGGTGGCGTTTCAAAAAACGGTCCGGTTTGGCGCCAGCGATCTCTCCACGCCGGTCTTTTTGCTTGAGGATTTGGACATCGGAAGCGAAATCCAGGGGCCGGCAATCATTGCCGATGGAACGCAAACCAATATCGTTCCGCCCAACTCGACTGCTTTGATCTTGAAGAGTCACGTGGTGATCAGCATTGCCAAGCCCCAAAAGAAGGAGAAGGAGAAGCCCCAAAAGAAGGAGAAGGAGAAGGAGAAGGAGAAGCCCCAAAAGAAGGAGAAGGAGAAGGAGAAGGAGAAGAAGAAGAAGCTGGATTTGGCGGAAGAAAAGGAACTGGTGTCCGAAGCCCCAGACCCCGTGCTTCTCTCCATCTTTGGCCACCGGTTCATGGACATTGCCGAGCAGATGGGCTCTTCGTTACAGAAAACGTCTGTTTCCGTGAACGTCAAGGAACGGCTCGACTTTTCGTGTGCGTTGTTCGATGCCGAGGGGAACTTGGTGGCCAACGCTCCTCACGTGCCGGTGCATCTTGGCTCGATGTCGACGTGTGTGAAGTTCCAGGCCGATTTGTGGAAAGACAAGTTGCTGCCTGGCGATGTGGTTGTGACGAACCACCCGATGGCGGGCGGAACGCATTTGCCCGATATCACGGTGATTTCCCCTGCGTTTGAAAACAACGAGATCATCTTTTACGTGGCGTCTCGCGCCCACCACTCGGATATCGGCGGCTTGTTGCCCGGGTCGATGCCGCCGAACTCCAAGTTCTTGGCCCAGGAAGGCGCCACGATCTACTCGGAGTTGCTCGTCAAGAACGGCGAGTTCCAGGAATCTCGCATGGTGGAGTTACTCTTGGAGGAGCCCGCAAAGGTGCCTGGATGTTCCGGAACAAGACGGTTAAGCGATAACATCAGCGACATGAAGGCGCAGATTGCCGCCAACCAGAAAGGCATTGCCTTGATCGATAAGCTCGTGGCGGAGTTTGGCTTGCCCACCATCATCCGGTACATGGGCGCCATCCAGGACAATGCCGCCGCCACGGTTTCCCGGATGTTGAAGGAGGTGATCCACAAGCTGGAGCACGTGCTTGAGTGTGTGGATTTCATGGACGACGGGTCGCCGATCTGTCTTAAGATCTACGAGGATAAGGCCGATGGGCGGGTGGTGTTTGACTTTACGGGGACGGGAATCCAGGCGTATGCCAATAGCAATGCGCCCGTGGCCATCACCTACTCCGCCATCATCTACTGTTTGCGGTGCTTGGTGGATGAGCAGATTCCCCTCAACCAGGGCTGCTTGAAGCCGGTGAAGGTGGTGATTCCCGAGAACTCGCTCCTCAACCCGAGCGACGGGTGTGCGGTTGTGGCGGGCAACGTGTGCACGTCCCAGATCATCACGGGATGTATCTTCAGTGCGTTCGAGGCGTCGGCCAACTCGCAATCGTGCTGCAACAACTTTACGTTTGGCATGGGCGGCAACGACGCCCACGGGCGGTATGTGCAGGGCTTCGGGTACTACGAGACCATTGCCGGGGGCCATGGCGCCGGCCCCTCGTGGAACGGCGTCAACGGCGTGCACACGCACATGACCAACACCCGCATCACCGACGCCGAGGTGTTTGAAAAACGGTACCCTGTTCTCATTCGGGAGTTCAGCATCCGGCAGGGACTGGGCGGCACAGGGGCCCATTCGGGCGGGTGTGGCGTGGTCCGGGACATTGAGTTCCGAGTGCCCGTGACCGCGTCCATTTTATCGGAGCGAAGAGTGATTGCTCCGCATGGGCTCCAAGGCGGAGGCGATGGGCAAAGAGGCCAGAACATCTGGGCCCGCAAGGTGCAGGCGCCAGACGGCTCTTTCTACTACAAGGAAGTGAATGTGGGGGGCAAGGCCACGGTGAGTGCCGCCGTTGGCGACCGGTTCATTATACGCACTCCCGGCGGAGGTGGGTACGGGGCGACGGGCGGGGCTCCGAACCTTGCCAAGAAGGTCCATGGCCTGGACTTGTTTGCAGGAACCGGTTCGGTTGCATCCCGAAACGAGGCCCAGCTTCTGAACTAGCCGTGCTTTTAGGAAGCTCGAGCAATGCCTCCATTGCCTATTCGGGACTGATTCAGACTTCAGACTGATAAGGACTTTTAGAGTTACTACTTTCGGAAATTGCACGGAATATGGCCTGAGATTCCGTTGAGATTCCGTTAAGATTCCGTTGAGATTCCGTTAAGATTCCGTTGGTTCCGTTGGTTCCGTTGACGATCTCATTGACGATCTCATTGACGATCCCGTTGACAATTCCGTAATGAAACGATGAAAGTTTAACTTGCTTGACTAGGAGTTAATTTTGAGTAGCACTGGTTGTGGCCTGGGGTTATATGCACCACCACCGGAACTCCGAGTATTCCGTCAACCAAACAAAAAGGAAATAAAAAAAGGATTTACTCTTAATTTCTTGGAGATTTCTGGAGGTTTTTGGAGATTTCAATTTAAGTGGGCCTTGGGTTTCTAGAGTAAATGTCTTGGTGATTACCCGATTCGGCCCTTGATTACGTAATCATGTTTTTCTGTTCTGTTAACTCGCTCAATTCAGGCTTAAAAAATTTTAACATTGTTTTTCCATTTTATGATTTTTTGTCTTTTTTTTGTCTCTTGTCTTTTGTCTTTTGCCTTTTGCCTTTTGCCTTTTGTCTTTTTTTGTCTTGTCTTTTGTCTTTTTTTTGTCTTTTTTTTGTCTTTTGTCTTTTTTATTATTTAACTTTCTTGCGTCGCGGTGTTCAAACTATGCGCATGGTTCATGCTCTAGGTTCGCAATTTGCCATCAATGCACCTCCCTTGTGCGTTAAAAAAGTTAAAAAACCGCCATTTTGTCTTGTGCGTTTTAAAAAGTTTCTGATTAGTGAATTAGAACGCTTGGATGCAGGAAGAGCATAACACTGTGCAGGGCAGTACCACCACAATGCAGGACTACAGCACCAACACTATATGCAGGATATTGTCATAATGTAATCCTTAAATTTTACACTTACAAAGTAAAATAATAAAAAATATGGGTTTATTTTGGCGTAAATCTGAGTCTATTAATATGCAGGATACATGCATGTACGTTTCCCCCCCCCCCCCCCACCCCCATCAATGCATCGAGTCCCCAGTCCATTTTCTTCACCAATGAGAACCAACGAATTAGTTATTAGTCAGAGATGTACTGGTGCAAGCATCTTTAGGATTACGTAATCAACTTCAATTACATGCAGTTTTCACACGATATGCAGTAGACATACACATTTTGACAGTTTTGGACAGTTTTGGTGGGGGTCTGGTAATAATACAATGCAGTATTTATATTAGTAAGGACTTTTTTTGGGGCTGGAGACGGAGAACTTAATCTTGATTTTGGCTTAGAGGCCCCAGTGCTATATGCAGGAACATCACATTTTCTGAAAAAGTATTTCATTTACTGAAAATCTGAATCCAGGTCTCTTCGGAGGTCAGAGTTCCGAGTCTAAGAGTAGATCGTCGACGGTATATAGTGTCTAGTTTATATGCAGTACCCACAATTATTTATAGAATTACAACATTTCCTGGTGCTGTGGACCCGTAAACTGTACCGAAGCAGCGTATTTTAGGCAGTTTATGAATGAAACCGTTGGAAAAAAGAGGTTGACCGGGGAGAAGTCTCTTCATTCCACCTGATGCAATGTGCAGGACACCTTTGAAACGGTGACGTTGATAATTTCTTCCTCGATTAAAAGATTAGGCGGTCTCTGAATCCAGTCCGACTGTGAGATTTATACATGAAATGGTGTATGACGTTCGATGGACATGTGTAAAATTATGGTTAGTACACGACCACTATAAACTAATAGTGTCCGGCTCAAAACCTCCATTTAAATAATGCATAAGTAACTTCAAGCTCCTCGGCTGGTCCTTCAATTTTCCAAATCAAAAACCTTTTGTATGCTTGTTTACGTGTGAATTTATGGTTGGTTTACCCTCGGAACTCGCGGGTGCATGAAAACACCCGTGCACCAGACAACCTCAGCATAAAAAGGCCCAACGCAAGCGCCACATTTCGAAGCCTTTTGGAGATTCCAAGTAGGTAGGTATGGTATTTAGGGTCTTGGGAAAATATTCACCAAGTTTGGCGGGAAAAGGGGCATTTGTGCAGGAACTGGCCGTCCAGGTCCTAGGGAGATCCGAGGGCTGTATATGCAGGCTGCTCTAAATCTGGGTCCGGGTCCTGAAGGTCCTGAACAATAGCAAAGTGTTTCTAATTGACAATCTGTTAGAGTGTATTTCCTAAATATATTTACAATTATAGAATGCATGAAAAAGTCTCTTGAAATACTCGAGACTTGAATCTGGTGAGACTTGAATCTGGTGAGACTTGAATCTGGTGAGACTTTTAGGCTAATTAATTATCATTTGCCAATCTCATCCAAACCATCGCTCGACCCTCGAGAAATTATTATAGATGTTTTTTTTGTATCCAAACTCCTAGTGAATTTCTGTGTAGTGGACATCACCACTCAATTCCTGGAGCCGAGCCGCAGCCTGTTCACTGGTCAAGTCCCTTTGAGATTCGCCCAAAAGCTCGAACCCCACGCAAAACTTCTTCACGGTGGCAGACCGCAAGAGAGGCGGGTAGAAGTGCATGTGGAACCAGGAGGTGGCCTTTTCCTCGGGCGTGGCGTTCAATGGCGCTTGGTGGAGCCCCATGGAGTAGGGAAACAGCGTCAAGAACAAGTTATCGTACTTGATGGTCAAGGCCTTGATCAACAGAGCCAAGTCCGCCGTTTGCTGCGGCGTAAAGTCTGCCACGGAGGCCACGTGTGTTTTAGCCAACACGAGGGTCTCGAACGGCCACATGGCCCAGAACGGCACCACCGCCACGAACAGCTCGTTCTCCACCACCACCCGCTTGCGCTCGGCTAGCTCCAATTGCACGTAGTCACCCAAGAGATGGGACCCGTTTTTCTTTTGGTAGTTGCTCATGTTGGTAAGCTCGGTGCTGACCTCGGTGGGCACCACATCCAAACACCATGCTTGGCCGTGGGGGTGTGGGTTGGAGCATCCCATGGCCGATCCCTTATTCTCGAAAATCTGGAGGTACTTATAAGGCGCCTTGTTCTCGAGCAGCTGCTTCTGTGTATCCAAGTAAAGTTGCTGCCATGTGGCCACCACGCCCTCGATATCTTTTGCAGCCATAAGAGGCAAGGTGAGTGCATGGTTTGGGCTGAAACAAATCACAAAACACTGGCCCTTGACCCCGCTCACCTGGAGGAGTTTGTGTTTGAGACTGTTGATGGTGTTTTTATCAAGGCTTGTGTCCCGAGGGTTCACCAGCTCGGTATCAAGGGCATTGGGCGGACACTCGGGCTGCGAGAGCTGCACGGCGGGGTAGTCATTGGGAAACACAAACGTCGAGGTGTACTTTGGGTTTTCAGCGCCAGCCTCGGCCCGGGCGTTTCCTGGACACAAGTAGCACTTGGGGTCGTATTCAGGGGAAGTGTTTTTGGCCACGTTCTCCTGGGCTCCTTGCCAAGGGCGCTTGGCCCGGTGAGGGGAACACAAGACGTGCTCATTGGTAAGCGGGTTGAAGCGCCTGTGGGAGTGATCGGTGAAGTCAAACATGGAGTAGTTGGGGAAGAGGGGAAGAGGCCGGACGGCGCGATTTAAACGGTGGCCATGGCGGTGCTGTAAATCCCAGAGTGGCAATGAAGGCGTGGAGGGTGCATTGGCTCGGGACGCACGAGGGTGCTGGGCACGGCGCGTCACCGGAGATGTGTTTCAAGTGAGACGGAGAAATGCACGGAAGAAACGCAGATGTGGTAACGGATTTGGCGTGGCGCGGGGTTTTTCCGGGGGTGGCAAGCCGAGGAAAGCGGGGCGCGCAGGAATCCCCCGACTCGCGTGCAGGCCGGAACTTGTATGTGCACACGGCGCGCCCTAAATTGCCACGCCTGTTCTGTGCAGTTTAGCCGACTCCCCAGCTTGTCCATTCACCTGCGCGACATACATGAGGCCCAGCACCGTATGCATAGATGCATAAATGCAACCAGACTGCTCGCTCAAAAGAGCCATGGCCTAATATGCAGACCCGCATGATCAACCTCACCTCCATCACCACCTATAGCCACCATCCTCCGGCCACAAGCTACTCATGAGCCGCCACTTTATCGTCACCGGAGGGGCGGGCTTCATAGGCTCCCATATGGTGGACTACCTTCTTGCCAAGTACCCGGACGCCAGTGTCTCTTGTCTTGACAAGATCTCTTACGCATCGGAACATCTGTTGCAAAATCTCCATCAGGCCATGGAGAATAAACGGTTTTCCTTCCACAAAGTGGATTTGGCCACGGAACCCGAATTGGATGAAATCATCGCCAAAGAACTCCAAAAAGCACAAAGCGCCACGGTACTCAATTTTGCCGCTGAGAGTTGTGTGGACCGGTCTTTTTGTGATCCCGTCTTGTTCACCCAAAACAATATTCTCGCCACCCAACGGCTTCTTGACGCATGTCTAAAGGTCACAAACAGAGAGCGCGGGGTACAAAAGCAACCATATAAAGGTCCCCCTGATTCCCACTTCCCCAGAACCTTTCGGTTCATCCATATCTCCACCGATGAAGTGTACGGGGAGCAAATCACCGGCGAGGTGGACGAAACGGGGGCGCTATTGCCGTCCAATCCGTACGCCGCCTCGAAAGCAGCGTGTGATTTGCTCCTTCACTCGTACTGGTGTGCATACAAGGCGCCCGTGACGATTCTCCGGGCCAATAACGTTTACGGGCCAAGACAACACTCGGAAAAGATGGTGTCACGCGTGCTCAAAACCATCCATGAAATTGAAGCCTATGGCCCAGAGTCCCCGCTTGTCCTGCGTATACCGATCCACGGGACGGGGGCCCAAAAACGGCGGTACCTCCATGTACAGGATTTTGTCCGGGCCATTGATTTGGTGGATCAAAAAGAGGAAGTTGAACAGGAGGAGTTTGAAGTTTATAACGTGGGCACCAGCGATGAGGTGACGAATTTGGAGCTTGTTTCAAAGATGTTTCAGATGTACAACCTGAAACAGGGGAGAGGTTTAAAAGAAGAGGAGCTATGGAGACACGTGACCTATGTGCAGGACCGGCCATTTAACGACGGCCGGTATGCTATTATTTACGAAAAGATCCAGGATTTGGGGTGGCGTCAGAGTGTTTCCTTGGAAGAAGGTTTGGCGGCACTTCTTCCTGTCTAGAAAGACTTGTGGTGCATATAGGAGCATCGGTACCTCCCAGAATCCACACAAGCCTTTAAAACGCTTGAAACCGTGTTCAGTTAGTTTCAGGTGTTTCAGGTGTGTTTCAGTTGTTTCAGTTGTTTCAGGTCTGTTTCAGGTGTTTCAAGCGACCAGGACTGCATGTGGATGTGTATATATAGATTAATACGTTCCAGATTCTACAAAAGAATCATATTTCAGATTCTAAAAAGATTAATTGGTGAAGCCACCGGTCCATAGTTTATCCAAAGACTTTATACACACTCCATACTATTATATTGACATGAAACATATGCAACGTGTGAGACGTGAAACATGAAACATCTATGAAACATCTATGAAACATCTATGCAACATGTGACACAAACGCGAGAGGTGACACAAACGCAGAACCCAAGTGGGTCTATATAAATAGCCCTTTCCCCCTGCAACCAACAAATAATTTTAATTACTACACCCGAGAACGATCGAAATGGAATTGCAACAATTAATGACTAATAATGTCCCGTGTACACCCCTGTACAAGTGAAGATGAACCATCCCCTAACGACTAAATCAACATGGATTCCTAAGGATTGGATCATGGATTATGATCGCTTTTGGTGACCTGCCTATTGCTTATAAATGACGGCTGTATCTACAACCGTGGGTCCACTTTATTAAATGCTTCCAACCTCTTGGTGGTGGTCGGCAAAACACGGCCAAAGTACAGCATATCGGAAACCGCAAGATCACCGGGAAGCAATTGGACCTGGGCGGTCTGGCCCTTTCTTTCAAAGTGCTCAAGCAAGAAGTATGGAAATTGGGCTTGGTGCTGAAAGGTACTGGTTTGAGCAACCAATGATAATTTTGCATGGCCGATGGTTCTCTCCTCTGCAAGAGCCCTGTGATGATCATGGTTTAATTTCAGTGTTGTTCTGGATGTTCATGGTTTACATTTGAGTGTTGTTCTGGACGTTCTTGATGTACCAGTCAAACACCTCCTCTGAATTATGAACATACTCCTCACCTTTGGGGTCCAATCCCTCTAAAACAGACCCTTTCCTCGACAACCAAGTCTTTTTTACCACCTACCAAAACATAAAGTGGTCAGATTCTGGTGGAATACGAAGAACCACACCATCTCCTTTGGGTTTGCAATTCCAAAGTTGAAATGCCTTCCAAATTGTTCCATTCTACTGCTCCAAATATCCAGTCCCCTCTGGTCTTGTTTCGAACACCAAATACTAACACATGAGGTTTCTCTATTACACCTTCAATCTTTTGAAATAAGACCAACCAAAACACTGTGATGAAATAATCTACTTTCTGTCCATTCTGTCTATTCTGTCCATTCTGTCCATTTATCCATTCTGTCCCCTGTCTGTCTATCCATTCTGTCCACTGTCTGTCTATCCCGTCTATTGCCTACTCCATATTAATTCTTTTCTATTCAAGATTCTATTACGATTATGGCTCTTCCCATTTCCATTAAGAGAAGGTGTACTTTATAATGGACCCATAAACCTGGCCCTTTCTCAAAACCACCTGAGAAGCCCACTCTTTTCTGTTGGCTGCATTGATGTACCGGCTTGGCTCGATGCAGAAGCCACACCGAGCTTCTCTTCCTTTTACAGCAACGCCGTCGCCAGTGTAGAACTGGAAGGCGGGCTCCGTGGACGAGAAGACGATGGAGGCACGTGATTCCGGGTCACGTGCGCGGAAGATTTCCCGAAGTGCCTTTTTTCTGGTATCCAAGACCCAATTTTCCCGATCCACCACGAGACAATGGTCGAAAACTGAGCTTTGGTCAAGCACATGGCCCGAAACAAGATCCTGGGAGAAGTTTTCCACTTGTCCAGATGGCAATTTGTTTGAATCCACGGCCAAGTGCAGGTTGGACGCGGACTGCACATGGGTCCCGTCGATGGTGGCATTGGAGTTGACCTTGAAGTACGAGTGGTTGGTCAAGTTGACGATGGTGGCTTCCTTTTCCGACCATTCCGGCACCCGGGCCTCGTACTCCACACTCACGGTATCCTTGGAGATGGTGTAGGTGACGCCACACACGATATCTGCAGGAAAACCTTCGGAGCCGTCAGTGTCCACGTGGACAAACTTCATGGACACGGGCCCGTCCTTTTGGGGCTGCTGGGTCACGGGACCGAGGAAGTACTGCTTGTCGTATCCTGCAGTACCACCATGGAGGGAGTTTAAGCCCTCGTTTTGGGTCACTTTGAAACGGGACCCGTCAAGCTCGAATTCGCCGTTGGCAATGCGGTTGGCGTACCGTCCAATGGTGGCTCCAAAGTATGGGTTTTCCGCTGAATGGTACTGGTCCAAAGTGTCGAAGGACTGCACATAGTGCGTCCCTCCCAATGCCACATTTTGGATCATGGCTCCGTAATTGGCAATGCTAACTTTGAAATCGCCAAGGGTGACTGTATGGAGCCTGCTTTTGAAATCACCTAGAGTAGGTAATTGTCCCTGCTTGTCTGCAGGACCAGCATTAAATCCCGACCACTGATAATTTTCCGAAGCGTACCCGAAAGGGTTTTCCGTAGTCCATTTCCATAAGTCCCTGCATGCATCGTCAATAGAATGTTTAGCTTCCCACTGAAGCTCCGAGTTGGCCCGATCGGGACGGGCAGTCAAGTTCAACACATCGCCGGCCCGACGGCCGACTACCTCATAGGGTAATTCCCGGCCGATGGCCCTGCAGAAAGCATGAAACACATCGAAAACAGTGGAGCCCCTTCCGGTGCCGAGGTTCCATTCCCGGTAAAGCCCGTCCTTGCCGCCCGGCCCGTGGAGGTACTTTAACGCCGAAACATGGCCTCGGGCCAAGTCGGTCACGTGGATGTAGTCACGGATCGGCGTCCCGTCGGGGCTATCGAAGTCATTGCCAAAAACGGAAAGTTTGTCTCGGCGCCCGACGGCCACCTGCGCCAAAAACGGCAAAAGGTTGTTCGGCACGCCCAACGGGTCTTCCCCGATAAGCCCCGAGGCATGGGCGCCGATCGGGTTGAAGTACCTCAAAATGGCAATTTGCCACGACAGATCTGACGCATACAAATCCAGAAGCATGCCCTCGATCACAAGCTTCGTCCGCCCGTACGGATTGGTCGGGCCCGTCGGACATGTTTCCGGAATAGGAATCATATCCTTGAACCGCGTAGCATCTCCATAAACAGTGGCCAGCGAGCTGAACACAATGCTTTTTACCCCGGCATTTTTCATCGTGCTAAGGAGGTTGATTGTGCCCCGCACGTTATTGGCATAGTAGTCCAACGGGATCTTGGTCGATTCGCCCACGGCTTTCAAGGAGGCAAAATGGATCACGGACGAAATGGCGTAGAGCTCAAAGACCTTGGCAAGCGCTTGGGCGTCACAGATGTCCACCTGGTGGAACGGCACGTGCTGCTGGACGATGTACTCCACGCGGGCCACGGCGTCAAAGCTGGAGTTGACGAGGTTATCCACAATGACGACGTTGTAGCCGGCGTGGATGAGCTCGACGGCGGCGTGGGTGCCGATGTAGCCGGCGCCGCCCGTGACGAGAATGTACTCTTTTTGGGAGGACATTTTTGTGGTTGGGAGAGGAGGTGGGGAGAGAAGGTGGGAAGAAGAGGTGGGGAGAAGGAGAGGCGGGTGCTGGGGGGTGTTAAATCAAGCTTCATGGGGTTGGTGTTGTATGCAAGCCGCGTTGCATTCCCCAGTGTGGGGCATGCGCGCAGCTAGCGTTCGGGGACTTGTTCCGGAGATGTGACACGCGGAAAAACCGGAGCGGCCTACAAGCACGGGGAAAGTGTGCTGAAACAAGGTTGGGATGTTTTAGGGGATGGTCCGACACTCTAGGGTTCGAAAGCGGGGCGAATTTCACTTGTTTTGCGTGTTTTCTGTGGAATTGGGGGCTCGGCGCTGACAATTCCGCCGAAGACGCACTCCGGATTTACTCCCTGCATGCACGTTTCGCCGCCGCGTGCAGGTCATGCCATCTCAAAACCCACTTGCGGGATGCCCCATGCGGTGCTACGTGCGGTGCCATTTGCTGTGCAGACTGCAGGCAGCGTCACGCCATGCAAATGGTTGGCAGGCCGACTCTTAAAGCCTGCTATTCCTCTCATCCCTTGTCCCTCCCCCAAGGAAACAATGTCGGTACCCACGATCCACGACATTTCGTTCTACGCCCACCCCGACCCCCAGCGGGCCCGGTACACTGCTGTCCAGCAGGCGTTTCAGCAGCAGTTCCACGCCAAGGCGACATTTGTCGCCCGAGCCCCCGGAAGAGTCAATCTCATTGGCGAACACATCGACTACTGCCATTTCTCCGTGTTGCCCATGGCCATTGAGGTCGACGTCATTGCTGCAGTCGCCTCCACCGAGGGAGACCACATCACCATCGCCAACACCAACGCCAAGTTTGCCACCACGCAGATCCCCGTGCCCCGACACGAGCGCGACATTGTCGTCGATAACGTCAAGCCGCTGTGGGCAGACTATTTCAAGTGTGGCATGCTCGTGGCCCGCAAGTACTTGGTGGAAAAACACTTTTTGGAGGAAGGCCAAGCCATGCATGCTTTCAACGCCGTCTTTGACGGCACGGTCCCCGATGGAGGAGGCCTTTCGTCCTCGGCGGCTTTCTGCATCGCTGCGACATTGGCGACATTGAAGGTCAATGGCGAAAGCCACATCAGCAAGAGCGACTTGACCAAGATCACGGTGGTTTGCGAGCACTACGTGGGCCTTAGTAATGGCGGAATGGACCAGAGTGCTAGTATTAATGGCGAAGACGGCAAAGTGTTGTTGGTGCTGTTCAAGCCCGCGTTGCATGCAGTCCCGTTCCAATTACCGAGTTTGGATCCCGAACTTTCGTTTCTCATTACGAATTCGTTGGTGACGGCCAATAAAACCGAAACCGCTCCTTCCAACTATAACTTGCGGGTGGTGGAGGTTGCCGTGGCGGCTGATTTGATTGCCCATGAATTCGGGTTGCGCTGTGTGCAGGACTCCAACATCAACACGGCAACGTTACGGGCCAGTTTCGATGCCTATTACACGCAAAAATTGGGGCTTCCTGCATGGGACGGCGCCGACATTGACGTCGGGATCGAGCGCTTGACCACGATGCTCCAGGTCATCGAAACCCTTTTCTCCGAACTGGAAAAAGACGGCATGCTGACGCAACACACGGCCTCGCGCCTCGGCCTCTCGGAGCCCGACTTCTCGGACCGCTACTTACGCCATTTCCCCGTCAAGTACTCGCTCCTCAACATCTACCGCCGCACAAAGCACGTGTACAGCGACTCGCTCCGGGTGCTCCAGACCATCCAGCTCTGCAGGACGTACCAAGGCGACGGGCCGGCGTTTTTGAACAGATTGGGCCAGTTGATGAACGAGTCGCAGGCGGCCACACGTGACTTGAACCAGGCGTCGACTCCCGAGTGCGACGACTTGTGCAGTTTGGGCCGGAAATACGGCTCTTACGGGTCCCGGGTGACTGGGGCCGGGTTTGGCGGGTGTGTGGTGCACGTGACCACGAGGGACCGGTTGCCCTCCCTTAAGCAAGCTTTGGAGCAGCACTACTACCAGCGCCGGTGGCCCGATATATCCGCCGCCGCCCTCGGCCAGGCCATTGTGGTGTCGAAACCGGCCATGGGCGCCTGCATACTCGAGCTAGACGAATAGAAGAGAAGAGAATGGAATCGTTGGTTAGCTTTATTTTATTTTATTGTATTGTATTGTATTGTCCTGCAGATACCCGGGAATGGCAGCCGAAACTCTGTATGAATGGCTCCACCGAAGTTCTTCGAGATTTGAATGGGTGCTGCACGTCTCGCTCGGTTTCCTATTTGGGCCATGTTTAGTGTTTATTGGAAAGTCCGACGTTTTCGTGTATTTAGCGATTTCCTACGTGTCGTTTGTCGTCCTGTATGTAACCTTTTGGGGGGAAGGCCAGGAAATTATTGTCCTTGAGTATCCTGCACCCAAGTGTATCCGGAGCTCCGTGTAAATGCCAATATGTGGCAGTCTGCACATAGCCCTTTGGGCCACCGTTAATATTTAATAATATTGATCCTGCAGAAAACCCGCCCGGTTAATGCTTACGGATTATAAGCCCATTCATGCAGTGAAAAAATCTAAGTTTGGTCCCTGTGGTAGCCTGCGTACAAAATGGCCTGTTTCAAGTTGGTGGCCAGGTCCAATAAAGCCAGATTGCAGCCTCATGCCACACGCAGAAACGGCCGCAGCTGCATGGTGCCATGGGGAAATTGCGCGGCGTAGCGCTATATGCACTCCCGGGGGCTTTTTCTTGCCCTCACCACGCGTTGAAAGTTGCCATTGTTAAAGCATTGTTCCACTGACGACGCCTGCATACACGCAGCGTATGTACACAGCCATTGAAATCACCGCAAAGAACCTGTATATGTTGTCAGGATAAACTTCGAGGCTTTGTTTCGGCCGCCCTTCTGTAACTTAGGTTACATAACAAGCATTTTAAAAAGCGGAGAAGCTGGGGACAAGCCGAGCGCTCATAACACTTGTGCATGCACCATTCACCCCCGGCGTGACGCGTGTACATGCAGGAATGGCTTCTACAATCTGCGAGGATAATCCGGCTTTTTTCACCTCATCTACCCCCCCGATTTGGTTTGCACATAGCCTACCCCTTCTGACAACCCCACAATCATATTCTTTTATAGCCAATACTTTCCTTCGGTTTTTTTTTTCTGGGCTCAATTCGCCCACTTGTGCTTTAGGCCGCCCCACCACAGGGCAAAATGTCGCACGGGACACCCTCCCGAGGGATGACCAGCATGCGTCATGTATGTCGCAGGCATGCGCGGCTTCTAAACTTTAACGAAACGATCCAGAGCTTGCAACTTACAACCAACATTTCTTCCCCACGTAATTCCACTGTATAAATAGCCAGCCGCCCCCCGCCCTCCATTATCTTATTTTTTTCTGTTCTTCAGTCTATTTACTTTTTTACTTTTCTCGTCACAATGGCTTACGAAGACAAACTTGTGGCCCCGGCCTTAAAGTTTAGAAAGTTCCTTGATAAAACGCCTAATATTTACAATGTCTACGTGATTGCCTGCATCTCGTGTATTTCCGGAATGATGTTTGGCTTCGACATTTCTTCCATGTCGGTGTTTGTGGGCCAAAACCCTTACTTGAAACAATTCAACAACCCCTCCTCGGAGATCCAGGGCTTCATTACCGCCTGCATGAGTTTGGGCTCCTTCTTTGGCTCGCTCGCCTCCACCTTTGTGTCTGAACCTTTCGGCAGACGTGCCTCTTTGTTTATCTGTTCCATTCTTTGGATCATTGGTGCCGCCATCCAATGTTCTGCCATCAACAGAGCTCAGTTGATTGTTGGCAGAATCATTTCCGGAGTGGGTATTGGATTTGGTTCGTCCGTGGCCCCAGTCTACGGCTCCGAGATGGCTCCCAGAAAGATCAGAGGTACTATCGGAGGTATTTTCCAGTTCTCCGTGACCGTGGGTATCTTCATTATGTTCTTGATTGGTTACGGATGCTCGTACATTCAAGGTAAGGCCTCGTTCCGGATTCCTTGGGGTGTGCAAATGGTTCCTGGACTCATTTTGCTCTTTGGTCTTTTCTTTATCCCCGAGTCGCCTAGATGGTTGGCCAAGCAGGGCTACTGGGAGGACTCCGAGTACATTGTGGCCCGGATCCAGGCCAAGGGTGACAAGACGGACCCCAACGTGCAGATTGAAATGTCCGAGATCAAGGACCAGTTGTTGCTCGATGAACACGCCAAGGCTTTCACCTACGCTGACCTCTTCTCCAAGAAGTACAGACACAGAACGTTTATTGCCATCTCTGCGCAGATCTGGCAACAGTTGACCGGTATGAACGTGATGATGTACTACATTGTTTACATTTTCCAGATGGCCGGTTACGAAGGAAACACCAACTTGGTGCCCAGTTTGATCCAATACATTTTGAATATGGCCGTGACGATTCCTGCATTGTTCTGCTTGGATCTCGTTGGAAGAAGAACCATTTTGCTTGTTGGAGCCGCCGCCATGATGGCCTGGCAATTCGGCGTGGCTGGTATCTTGGCCACCTACTCCATCCCCAGAGAACTCTCCGACACCGTGAGAATCACCATTCCTGACACCGACAAGCCTGCTGCCAAGGGTGTCATTGCCTGCTGCTACTTGTTTGTGTGTTCGTTTGCCTTTTCTTGGGGTGTGGGAATCTGGGTGTACTGTTCCGAAGTTTGGGGAGACTCTCAGTCCAGACAAAGAGGAGCTGCGCTCGCCACGTCTGCCAACTGGATCTTCAACTTTGCCATTGCCATGTTCACGCCCAACTCGTTCAAGAACATCACGTGGAAGACGTACTGCATCTACGCCACCTTCTGTGCTTGCATGTTTATCCACGTGCTCTTCTTCTTCCCGGAAACAAAGGGTAAGAGATTGGAGGAGATTGGCCAGATGTGGGATGAGGGCGTGCCTGCATGGAAGTCCGCCTCTTGGCAACCTACCATTCCTATTGCCTCCGACACGGATCTTGCCCGGAAGCTCGAGGTGGAGCACTCGGAAGATTGTGGCAACTTGATGACCCTGCACCTGCCTTCGTCTGAGGAGAAGGAAAAGACAGTTTCTGTTTAATATTTAATAATGACTTATGTACTACAATAATAAGATCTGCGGATAAACTTTTTCTTGTAATGTTCCCATTTGGGAAAACGTCACCTGTCGTTTTGGTCTCAAAGAATAACATTCTTGGTCGAGTAAAATAACTCGGTGCAGTGTGCAGGCCCAGGATACCGAGTCACGTGAGTGCGCGACAATGTGCAGGCCCAAGGCTCGAGTCACGTGACTGTGCGCTCATTGTGCAGTCCGAACAATCAGGTCACGTGGGTTGCGCGGCCGCCGCGCCCGGCTCATATTTTTCTTGTTGCAGCCACAATCATCCTGTAAATGCTAGACTAGAAACAATAGGCCCAGGGGTTGCCACTTTGTTAAAACTCCGCCACCTATTCCAAAACACAACAGCTTTTTGCGCTACCATGCATCCATTGAAAATTGCCGGGTACACAGCCAGAGCCCCCGGAAATATAAATATGGGCGACCCCCCCCTCCCGTCTCGGATCTTTTTCCCTTGACATTTATCTCTCGTTTTACATTTACAATGTTATCTTTACCTTTCCTTACTCTTGTTTCTTCCGCCTTGGCAGCCCAATCTTTTGGCGTTGTCTTGATCAGATCCGGCTCCGATTTCCACAACTCCTCGCCAAGGTCTGATGCAGACGGCAATGTGATTCCTGGCGGAGGCGCAGATGACTCGTTGAATTTCGTCTTGAACGACGATACCACTTTGGTTGACACCAGATCCAACAAGTACTTTACTGTTGGCGAAGATGGAAGCGTCAAGTTGTCGGACACCCCTCAAATGGGCTACTCCATCAAGGACGACTATGTTTACTACAAGGACGATGCAAGTTTTTCTGTTGTGGATAACAAGCTTGGTTACAACCGGTCTGAAGTATCCGCCCTCGGTGCTGTCTTGCGTGCAATGCGGGTTCAAGAAAACGAGAACGTGTATGTTTCCGGCGGTGCCGCTGCTGGTGCCGCTGCTGGTGCCGCTGCTGGTGCCGCTGCTGGTTCTAACGGTGCCTCTGGTGCTAACGGTGCCTCTGGTGCTAACGGTGCCGCTGCTGGTTCTAACGGTGCCTCTGGTGCTTCTGCTGGAGCCTCTGGTGCTAACGGTGCCTCTGGTGCCTCTGGTGCTGGTGCCTCTGGTGCTGGTGCCTCTGGTGCTTCTGCTGGAGCTTCTGGTGCTAACGGTGCTTCTGGTGCTGGTGCTGGCGCTGGCGCTTCTGGTGCTACTCGTGGTGCCGCTACTAATGCTACTCGTGGTGCCGCTACTAATGCTACTCGTGGTGCCGCTGCTAATGCTACTCGTGGTGGTGCTGCTACTAGTTCTACTCGTGGTGCTGGTGCCAGTTCCACTCGTGGTGCGTCTGCTTTACTCAACGGTGCTGCTTCCATTAACGTTTATGGCGCTGCTGGTGTTTTGGGCGTGGCAGCTTTGTTGATTTAAACCTGAGCTGGCATTAATATTGGTGTGTGAATTATCACGTCTTCCAACTTCTATTTGCCTTGGTTGCATCTCTTTAATATTCAATATTCAACCATAAGCAAAACTCGACTTTACCCAATTGGTAAAAACTTTTTCTCCGATTCCAATTCTCTTTACGTAGTTAGTGGCAGAGTGGTCCAGCCAGCCACAGTAGCTGTTGTAGTGGCTCCAGGACCTAGTCTGTCTGTGTGCAGGAACCAGCCGCCCAGGACTGGCTAGTCTAAATATATATGCAGCATTTACGGTGGAAGTAGACAGATCTGGTTGCAGGTAGTGCCCTGACCCATACTATTTTTGTAAAAAATTACTTGTTTGGTGCTAGGTGACCAGCTCGGTATATGCAGGATCTGGAAGAAGAGGGGCCTTTTTTTTCTGGTATTTCGAAAGGTTTCAAAAAGGCTTAAAGTTCTGGAAAATGTCTTCCAATTAAATCACCCGAAACGGCCACATCCTTCCAAAAAAAACCTCTTGAAAGTGGAAAAAATCCTTTTGAAAGTGGAAAAAAGGCCATGGAATTGGCTGAAAAGCACAAGGCTCAGTGTCCAAATGTATAGACAAGATCCTCCAGGACCCAAAATTAATTAAGGGCCAAACAAAAAAATGAAAAAGTCAAATTTCCATTGAAAGGTCAAACCAGACTCTACGGAATCCGAAAAAACGGGCCGTTAGAAGTGAGGAAATGCGTTTTGGTAAAAAGCCGTTTCGTCCATTTCTCATGAGCGATGGTTTTTCGGCGGATTCTCATGCATTTTTTTGAATTTGTTTTGAAAAATAAATTATTTTCTTGAAAAATGGGAAAAAAGTCATGAAAATTTAACCAGATTTTTTAAAAATGGTGTTGAACCGGAAAATAAAGTGTCCAGACGTGGAATGTGTCTGTATGCAGGATCCAGAGGAAACAATAGGGTTACCAGGCGGAATTTGCCCAAGGAGGTTTCAAGAAAAGATTAAGCCACGGTCCAAAGAAAGAGCTTTGGGAGTTTAAAAAAAGTGTATGGTGTAAGGGTGTAAGGTTTTATTAGAATTATGGGGTTTCATTATTAGATTTGGTGGAGTGGAAATTCACGCAGACTTCAACTTGTGAGGGGATATTTTTAGCTGGCCCCATATTGTGTGCAGGACAATCCAAATTTTAGACTAAGATTTTTTATGGATTCAAATTGGGCGATATGTACGGATGGGAATTTGGATCTGTATATGGATTTAGATATGCATATAGATTTAGATTTATAGAGGGTGAATACCAAAGGACAAGCCGTGGCCACAAGGTGCAGGACCATACAGGAGTGCAGGAGGGAACGGTTGGTTTTCTTTTCACACACTCGATCAAAATCGCTGAAATTGGATTAAATGTATCAGAGTAATAGTCAAAAGCTGCTGTCCTATTTTGGGGTAGATGCGGTTGCTGGAACCTTGAAAACCGACCCCCAGCCGGAGTGCACATAGATAGTGTCCTGCAGGTAACTCTCTCTTGCGTTAATCACACACTCTTTCCCCAAGTTTAAGCAGTAACCATTCCAGTATATTTCCACAGTCCGAGTACACTTTGACCCTCAGTGTTTTTCAAAACAGCCTACAAAACAGTCTTCAGGGGGTGAATGGCTCGCCTTGGCTGGAAAACTCTACACAAGGATTTCTCCCTGAAACCTCCCAATGGGTGAGACTACGCTTAGGCTTTGTTAGTAAAATCCAGAACTCGTGGCATGCGTCCTATTAGAGGTGCATAAATACGACTATAAGGTCAAAATATCAGGTTAACCCTAAGCATCAAATTGAGAAATTCAATTAGAAAGAGGGCTAGAATTTGATAAATTGGTTAGTAGAAGTAGTCGACCAGTCTCCAAATTCTGTAGCCTTAGTATATGAAGGGTGTAAAATCGGTTATAAAAGAGTGGAAACCAAAATAGATCCTAAAAAGGTAATCAAGTAGAAGATGTTCTTGTTGATGATAATGGAGAAAAGGAAATTTAAACCTAAGAAAGACCAGTACACTTCCCGTGTCCCACTTTTCAAACCTTGTGTCCTACCTTTTCTGGACGGCAGAGCTTTATGTGCAGGTGGTCTTTTAAACTGACTGAAACTGACTGAAACTCTTTAGGCTTTTCTCAAATGCTTCAAGGATCTCCCTATTTTCACCGGTACTTCGTGAATGCACTGCAGACGCACCCGGAAGATTCGCGTCTGCCAGAATCGAGCATACGCCTCTATTTCTTAAAATTGGCATCACTCAGTAAGTAACACAATTTTTGGGACATCTCAGATATCTTAGGAACACTTCAATTGGCCCAATAAAAGCATAAAATGGTCATGAAGAGGTCAATGGACACGAAGAGGTAATGGACAAGAGGTAATGGTCATGAAGAGGTAATGGAGACTTGAATAGAGAGCTCAGGTTGCCCCTGCACTAGAGTCATCCTTACCCTCCGGATAAGCTTTAGAGAAGATCCTTACACTTGAAAGAAGTTTTAGAGAAGGTAGTAATTATTTGTGGAAAAAGATTGACGGGGGAAAAGGCTTTATTTATATTTTTCGCAAGGGCCCCCTTTGCGCGATTGACAGCCACCGTTTTACAGCCACCGATTTACAGCCATCCCGCGCCAGAACATATAAGAACAGACCGCCTCTTTTTTTCGGTTCGCATTTTTTACCAAATTACCAAATTCTGGAATCCCAATGATTGGTGGAATTATGGGGCTCATCAAATTCGATACTACTCCTAGCCTTAAATGTGTTCCTACTGATATTCTGAAATACTGACTTAGAAATGGAAAGATTTACCTTCAAATATTGGGGAATTATAGAAGAACCGGTAATTTAAATGGAGATGGGTTCACCTAAGAAAGTTTCAACTACTTTAAAAAAGTCCTTGATAGACGAGATATTAGCGCATATTAGGGATTTAAAATTGGGGACTCCATTAACAAGAGAATTGAAGATGCCATAAAGCCGATTGTTAAGAAAAGAATTCCTGCAAACATCCCAGAAGATCAAAGGTGGGGCAAAACAACCATTTCGGGAGATAAATGTATGGCTCCTAAATGTGCAGATAAGTCAGCATAAAAAATGGAAAAATACAAAAAAAGTCTAGAAAGTGAAGTTTTTTCAGGTGTATGCAAAAATGCTTGAAATCAAATTGATTAGACATAAATATGAACATGGGAGTCCCAAAAAAAAGAATGAATCGGTATAAAAGATGGAGATGTGGGGTGCTGATAACCTGCAGAAAATGGGTTTTAGGGCTGTATTCTATTGTATAATCCTGCACAGAAAACCTATACTGTTTTTATGCTGTGATATCGGGATTTTGGGTGGCCATCCAATTCGCTCATGCTTCTCAATTTGGCTCATACACAATTCTCCATGTTTTTTTTTTAAAAAAAGGGGCATATCATTTCCAGACGGAGTTCTGAATGTTTTACGCCGATTCGGATTCCTTGGCAAGTTTTCCTTTGGCAAGTTTTCTTTGGCTCAACAAAGTCATCCAAATCTACATACAGTACTTACGGATCTATCTTTGAATTAGGGTCAAATATGCCAACAATGCTTTAAATATATCTGCTAAACAAAGCTTCTCTATTTTCTTGACCTACAAATGTGTAATTGCTGTCATTGCTAGTACAATCTTTAATAACTCTCCTGCATTTAATGCCAATACTGCTCTGGTTTTGGTCTCCACTTTTCTATAGATATACACATTTTGGGGAAAACAGGAGGCCGAGCGATCGGTTATTCCGCTCGCCATTATACCGATGGACTTTATCAGGCTAAAATGTAATAGAGTGTATCAGTGGAGTGGATTTTGATTGAGTGGTGTGGCAATTATATGCAGGAATACCAAGATTAGAGTGCTAAGCAGTGGGAATGGTAAAACGTGGTTTTACAGTAGAGTATCGTTTTGGCAATTAATGGACTTGAGAACGGCTGTTTCATAGAAAAGTCACCATTCAAGAAAGAATATAGTGGATACGGTAGGAATCTAGTTTATTCTGAAGGGTATGTGTGGTATCATGTATTAGACTGGGGGGGAGTAAGACGTGGCGTCAGGGCGCCATAACTCTATAAATTCAAACTCGGTATTAATCAATCAAGAGATTAGACTTTTTGCGCCACATCCGAGGAATGCGTCCGGCTGATTTCCTCGCCCGAACCAGCTTCCTGCTGCTGTTGCTCTTGTTGCGCTTTTTCTAAAGCCTTCTGCTTGATGAGGGCTGCGTAGCCGTATTTGGAGATTCCTCTCATCTTGCGCCCGTACTTGCGGAACGCAAACGGAATGGGGACCATGGCCACGGCAATGAATCCCAAGAGGGACGTGGCCCACCCAATGTGGAGTTTGTCGTACATCTGGATCGTGAACAATGGGAACACGCTCGCCAATAAGTACCGGATCAAATTGTTGGCTGCCAACGCCGAGGCCACGTATGCGGGAGGGAACGACCACGAGTAGTAGAGCACCACACCCAAGAAAATCCACAACAAGCCAAACCCAAAGGGCAAGCCCGCAAGCGTGGGCACGATCCAGTGCACCAGCTTCCTGGAGGACCACGCGAGCCAGAACAATCCCACGGGCACAAGGAACGCGCCGACTTGGGCAATGGTAAGCGACTTCTCGGGTCCATCCGGATCCTGTGTTTGGGGCTCATCGCTCTTTGCTGCTTTCTTGAACTTGATTTCGCTCATGACGATGAACAAAATCACGGCTGAACTCAAGCCAATGCCCACTCCAACGAACGGAAGGCCCGAAATACCCGTGCTCATGGTGTAAACGCCTCTAAAGATAATAGGGTAGGCCTCGAAGAAACCGAAAAGAACGGCGAAAACAAACGCAATGTAAATAGAGGTCAAGCCCACAAGTGGCTCAACAAACAACATCTCAACGGGACGGAACAAGTACACGACGATGGCCTCCTTGACCGAGAAGTTCTCCTTGACGACTTGGATGCCTCTCTTCTTGGCACGGGCCTTCAAAATGGCAGGCTTATAGGTTTCGGGGCACAACAAAAGAAATGGTAAAACAGCACCAGAGAACATCAAGGACACCCACATGGTCCATCTCCAGGACTTATTTTCAGCAACAAAGCCACCCACAATTGGGCCAATCACAGGTCCCAAGAAAGGTGCCAAGCAGAAAAGTCCCATGGCAGTGTACATATCGCGAAGGTCGTTGGCCCAGATATCGGAGATGGTTCCACTAGCGATGGACATGGGAGGAGAAGCGGCCAATCCACTTAAGAATCTCAACACTAGAACACTTTGCATGTTTTGGGACAAACCCACTCCCATGGTGAAGAGCATGGATGCAGGAAACGTGGTGATATAGATCCAACGACGGCCAATGACCTCCGAAAGAGGAGCAGCAATCACGGGACCAATGGCCAAGCCCACCAAGTAAAATGTGAGGCCGGACAAGGCAAGTGTCTGGGAGCAGCCGAAAGTGACCATGAGCTCGGGCACACCTTCGACGTATAACGACGAGCCCAAGGAAATACACAAGCATGCGTTGGAGGTGGTTAAGGTGATGAGCCACTTTTTCCAACTAGGCCAGTTGAAAGGGTTGGCCTTATCATCGGGACCATCATAGTCCAAGTCGGCCAATCGGATGGGCGATGTAGAGGCATCGGTGGCCTCAGCACTAAGAACCGGGTCCACAAGGGCATCTCCGGGTGCACCAGCATCGCTCGAAACGGACATTTTCTCCTCCAAAAGGTCGCCTTGCGTCAGCAGGTCGTGGCCATGGCCATGGTCAGGAGGAACGCCTCTTATGGTGCTGGCATCATCAACATCGGGGTCCCGGTGGTCCCCCAGGCCATGCACGAAATCTTCCGGGTCAGCCTCAGAGGCAGTTTCATAGGCCGACAGCGCCGAGAGGCCGGACGAGTACTTGGAGTCCAGTCTTTGGAGATTGGAGTCCAGTCTCTGGAGATTGGAGGGGTTGGCGGCGGCCCTTAAGGCGTCCTCTTCTTGCAGCGAGGTACCCAATCTTCCCATGGTGAACAAAGAATAGAACTGGCGGGCTTAATAGACGGCTTGATTAATAGACGGAGTCAGCCAATCGACAAGAGGCAAAGGGATGCACGAAGGGAAAAAGGGAAGTAAATGGTGGGGTGGAAGAAAATGTGTGCAGCGGAAAAGTGTGCCGGGCGTGAAGACTCTTATAGCGTTACGCAGCTTAGGTGCCGGGCTAAACAAACATCGGGCCCGAGCTGCATGCACAGAGACCAGGGGCCGATGGCCGGCGAAAAAACCAATTTCCCAAGAGCAAAAAGCTTACAAAAAAAAAAGAGCCACGAAAAGTGGTTGTAAATTTTCTACCCCCGTTTCGAAAATCTCTATATTTATTACTAAAAGGTGGTGGACACAAATGCTTATTGAGGCAGAGTCTAACTTTAATAAGCTTCGATGGAGTCCCAGAGCGGCCATCGCTTGGAGATAGTAGTGCGCGCGGCGGACATAAGCTTTGGTCACCGAGGCCGATGGCCTTTGGGCTTGGCACCGACAAACCCAGGTTTTCCTGAACACACGGACGGACTGAACCTCCTGAACAGAACCAAATAAATTAAAAATGGGGAGTAGATGGTCACAGATTATGGACATACACATACGATTTCCTGGGGATGGGATATTCTGGATATGCTAGGCGTGCTTGATGATAGCATACTGCACATAGACGTACATGAAGAGTGAGAAGCGTGGAAATAGTCAGAGTAAGACTGGATATGGATTATGGCGGAGTTCCGTTTTGGGGTTTTTAGGTTCCTAGTTTGAGTAGAATTTGGGCACTTTGCAGGTTTGGGCACTTTGCAGGTTTGGGCACTTTGCAGTTTGGTGACTCTGCAGTTTGGTGGCTTTGCAGGTTTGGTGGCTTTGCAGGAGTTTGAAGTGATTATGTGGGCCATGGATGGGTTTCTCTGGAGTTTGAGGGTGTAATTTCCTAAAGGGGATACACTAGTGCCGTTTCGGGAAGAGGCTGGGGAACTGTCCAAAAAGTCTGGAAAGGTCTAAAAAGTCTAAAAACTCTAAAAAGTCTGGGAAAGTCTGGGAAAGTCCGGAAAAGTGGTTATGAGCTAGTAGACGCAAATGGTTATGATTCGAGATCCAGCGTTTTTTTTTAGGAAAAAGCCGTCCCAGGACACTATTCACAGTAGAATTGTTTGGTGGGATATTCTATATGACTTACTCTAGATGTGCTTGCAAATTAGTGTGGGAAGATAATGGCGCAATGGAAGTACTGGGCGAACAATGGGTAAAGATAATGGAGATAATGGAGATAATGGAGGTGACGGCTAAATACGTCTAGTAAAAGTCTCGGCCTGCATGGGGTGCATGTGTGGTGAAGCAGCCGATAAGGCTCTACTAAAAATAGCATGCAACAGCCGGGCCCCAAAATCTCGCCTACAGCCCTTTTTCCGGCCTTTTTCAGCCTCGTTTCGGTACGTCTCTTTCTGCTTTAGCCGTGCCCTGGTGCGCGCTCCGGCGTCCTCTCGCTATCTCCGAAACCGTTCGGCCCGACTCATGCGCGCACTTCACTCCGGCTCATCACCTCTGTGCCTCTCACTCCAGCCATCTCTCCATCACTTTTCCCTTTTCTCGTTGTCTATATGCAATCTTCCGGTATATAGGGTGTCTAAAAAAAGAAAAAAAATTTATCCGTATATCGAACGGTGTCAAAGACTGTGTATTAGACTGTGTAATCTCAGGCTGTGTGCGGCTGCTGAATTTGCTTCTAGTTGATTTTATATTGGTAGACTCCCTAATTTTTTTTTTTTACGATTTTGCTCTTGCCAATGGTTTGCGGTGGGAAAGGACAATAGCTTGCCCGCCATTGTGTGCAGGACACGACAATACCATTAACAATTCTCCTGTGTGTGTCACCTTGTTCTCCTCAATTGTCTATGCACCAAAGGTTATGTAGGATTGGAAATTATCCGTATTGGTGTTGTGTGTGTCTACTTCAGGACAACTATATGCAGGAGTCTTGTCTCCAGGACATATCTACAGATTGTCACCTGTCTTTATTCCAACCATGTGTTTAATTGAGTTCTGCAATCAGATTAGTTCACGTTAATGCCGAAACGTTTCATAATTGCACGAAGATCCGTCCATTCTGCCTCTAAACGGTCCGTTTTGTCTATAGTCTGTGGCTAGACTCAAGCCATTCCGCTTTCAATCTGTTCTATACGGTTTGCCGATGTAAGCCAACCAGTCTGTAAACCCAACTGTTGCACTTAACTTTAAGAAGCAAACAAATATTTGCATTTCATCTATGGAAATTACCAAGAGGCTTGGCACAACGCTCATAACCATCACAGCTAACCAAAATCCGCATGCAAGAAGACCATTCTGAAACGACATTAATCTCTTCTTGAAAGCGATTATTCAGACTTTTGCAGTGTCAAGGGAATTATGAAGGACACCCCAATTTTAAAAAAAAAAAAAAAGGGGGGGCAGAAGAACCATGGCTACCCTCACAAAAACCACCGAACAGTTGACTATTTTTTTGGAAACTTCTTCATACAAGTCCATGTCTGACCTTCTGGGTTCCCCACCTCTCATGTCATCTATTAAGTGATTTGGAGCTTCCTTAAACAAAATGATGAATGTCGCTATAAAGCCGTCTCACCATCATAAGACAATACACAGTAATCCTATTGGAACATATGGTTAGCTTAAAGGTAAGTTATTTTTTGGTCTGAATTTGAAAAGCATATCCAATTTATCCATACAATGTTCTTGGAGCTAGTATGAGCATGTGTCATCGACTGTTATGTGGTGTACTGTCTCATGGCAGTGATGATCAAGATGTATGTGATTCCCGTATCGACGATTTCGCTTCTTTCGCAGGTTCCACTGGACGCAGGTTCCACTAGACACAACTGGTTTCGTTCATGGGGTTTTTGGGCTGGCTTCCATAGGAGTCTGTCTGACTGATGGTCAGAAGTATACCAGACTGCCAGACTATGAGTACTGGGGGATTGAAAAACGGTAGACTGATCATAATACCGTTGGTACGTTAAACCGGTAGACTCTACTGCTAGTATGCGTATCACCAGTGGAATTAGACAATTCTAAAAGTTCTTCTAGCCCACCTTATGTTCCAAACTAGTCCATTCCTGTACATAGCTATTAGTATACAGTGCTGGGATCATCAAACTAATGTTATTGGCTACACATCAATGCAACTACCAGTCAACTGAAATCAGCTGCGGGAGGGCTGAATAGGTGTAAGATTCCGGTTTTGACCCACCAGAATACTGCGTATAGCTCATCCCGATTAATATACCGTCTGGAAACACACCGTCCATTCAGTCCATTCAGAGTACAGTAAATTTCAAAATACAGTATTTCAGAATACAGTATTTCAGAATACAGTAAATTTTAGAATACAGTAAATTTTAGAATACAGTATTTCAGAATACAGTATTTCAGAATACAGTAAATTTATTCAGAATCAGTACAGTCTGGGCTAAGCTTAGTTCTGACCCGGCACTGTACCCTTGGTACTAAGGTCCATCAGTATATTAGGGTCAAGATAGACACTTACTATGTTTTGAACAGGATAAAAAGTATATTAAAGTGAGACATTTGGTTAGTGTGGAGCGATGGTTGGAGTGATGGTTACGAGCGATGGTTATGAGCGATGGTTACGAGCGATGGGTATGAGCATCTAGGTGTAATTTGTAGCCATTAAATAAAATCTTGTGTGCCATGTCCTGGGATAATATTGACTGGATCGTCGGGACTGGACCCGCTGGACTGGCTGGACTGGCTGTACTGGACTGGCCTGGTATGGTGAAGAGTGTATATAGAGGTTCTTAGGAATTGTATAGATTTGGTGACTGAGTGCGCGCAGTGCTCTCTCTTACTTCTTCAGTCACTTGTCATAACCTGTTGCGCGTTTTCAATTCCAGCTTCGCATGAAATGGTTTTTTCGCTTTGGATTGGTGTGTTCCAAAGAACCCAACATTCACCCACCATTTCCAATTTGCAGAATCCACCATTTCCAATGTGCAAAATCCACCATTTTTTTTATATACTTTTGATCTTATATTCGTTGTAATGCATGACTTATTTTCAATACGATTATCATCTCGTCTGTCTCTGTCTATTGTTGCTTAGCACTATTATAAATGATATGATGTGCGTGTCCTGCATATAGCCCCAATTCACTGGACAATCATTCAATAATGTACTCAAAGTAATAAGATAACAATGTTTTCTATAGATGACTATGATGATTCCATAAAATACTGTCCATAGGACAAGGACTCCGAAGGGAGTAAATGGTGCAGAACCTGGACCAGACTGTACCAACCACTTCATTGGACTAAAGCAAATCACCAAGAGCCCTTGTCAATTGATGATGGACCACCTTCACAGTTTTGTGAAATTGATACCCAACGATTAATACCAATGCACCTGAATCAAATGGGTCTCGCACGACCTTATGTTAATATTGAGTATATTCATTGACTTCTGCATTTGCTACCTTTGCCACATATGTAATCTACAAGTCCATTTTACGGCAGTACCAATAGTACTCCGAATAGTGGTCACGTTAGTAGTAGCATTCTTTTTGTCTTACGATACATTCATGTCACGACTGCATATTGCAATGGACTGGAAAGTGCTAGGAAACCCTCCAATATTTCTGAATGGCTGTAGCAGACGATATCTGTTGGTTGTACTAAGAAATGAAACAGCATGACCGAGTATGGGCAGGTGCGCGCACTCATTATTTGACCCAGTGCTTCTAACCCTGTTACATACCAGCACCAATAGATAAAGTCTGGAATGGTACTCTACACTGGAAAAGAGGTGATCAAAGTGCAATGAAAAGTGGCCAACCACCAAGGATTAGGTTACTAATTTGGAGTACTAATTTAAAATACTATTTTAAAATACTAATTTAAAATACTATGTTTGGAGTACTAATTTGGAGTGCTGAAGATAAATTGGGGTGTGGAGAGAAGACTAAATACCGATAATTGTGGTCCGTTAAGTGGTGGAGGATTGCTAAATTCCATCCTCACACATCCGCGCAAACGGTATTTGCAAGGGCACATTTAGGTTTGGGCATGAGACAGCTGAAACTAGCTCCATGTTGATGCTGCACATAATCCATAATCCTGCACATTGCTGAAGTCCTCAGAGACTGCAACAAAAAAGGGTTTACCACACAAATCTATAGATGTTTTCTTTTTTTTTTTGTGTGTTTCCAAACTGGCTCTATTATTCTGCACCACTCTGAAACAATTCGCCAATGCTGTACCGAATTCCTAGATGTGGTTTCGCAATCTGTCATTGCTAATGGTTGCGAAATGCAGAGAAATCTGGATAAAAAAATCTCATGCCACTGTAATCAAAGGCTTTTTAATGTTAAATGTTTTCAGTTCGGATGCTGGAAAAAACTAATGGTGTGAGCTCAAAGCACCCATTTCATCATCCTCTGAGTCTTCCTCCAAACCACCTGTAAACATCGCTCAACGTCTCTAAATTTTTCACTCTAAATTTTCTTTTTTTTTTTTTAAGACTCGTCTAAAGCTTCTCGTCTCTTCCTTTTCTCTGGGCAATTCATGCTCCTTGACTTCACCTGGTGACAAAAAATGGACATCCGTGGAGAACACTTCATACAGTATCAGAGTCATACGGGGATAAAGCTCTGGGGAGATATGCAAATGTTGAGTCAGCTTCAGCTTCAACTTCAACTTCAACTTTAAGCCGTTCGATTTTCTGCTACTGACAACAAAAACCCGTGGATTCCCCAAAAACTTTGTAGTGGTGGCTTTCCATTCTTCTAGGTATACAACAAAATCAGGAAAGCTGGCCAAGAATATCCAGCCCGACCACTATAGCGTTCACAACATGGAGCTTCTTTATCAGGAATTGACTCTGGCCAAAAGTATCAGGTGGAATTTATAGCATCAGTCGGAATGGATGCACAAGATGGTATGTTGGGCTCTTGTTGACTTCTATCAATCCTCAAAAGTCCAAAAAAAAAAAAAAAATCTAGTATGTCTTGCCAGGACTCAAAGCATGAAAGTAAGAAAAATGGAAGTATCCCGGTACATAAACTATATGCACATCTGGAGTCAACAAAAGTGGGAAGTGCCACTTAGAAGTGGGTGAAGTCCTACATCCAATGGGTGTTTCATCAATTCACTTGTCAGTCATTTTCAATTATAGAACCAACCATCAATTAACTAATAATTTCAGTCAAAAAATTGGGTCCCAAACTTTTCCGCCTTTTAATTGAAAGCTCCCTCAAATGAGAATCTGGTCATTCGCATTCATGCTGTACGGGTCCAGGTGCAGTACGACAATGGAACCAAGAAGCATTTTACAAGGTAAGAAATCTTGCGGAGATAATTTTCCGTCCGCTCAGCTCATTTCCAATCACACTGTTTCTTTTGAAAGGACTGAGGAAAGCTCCTATTACTTTTTCTGGTCAATCCTCTGGACGTGATGGGAGATTCAAGTCAGAATTCACTGGAGAGTGAAATATAGAGGAATTGGAATAGGAAACTGATTTCAAAGACGCGGCAATATTGGCTGAGGATTCAAAGCTCCTCCTGAATGGTCTAAAACTGTTAAGTTTGATGGATGGCCCAATGGTGTAACATTCGATAGAATCCAACATTTATGCCGGGAGTTTGCAAGGAGAAGTGGATTATCACATGCCCTTGGCTAAATTCGGGCAAAGCGTGACTACCGAGAAAACCTCTCTTCAAAGGCATATATAGCCCGGCCCGGTCTCTTCTTCTGGGGTACCATCATGAAGACAAGTCACTTGTGTTTCGCCTCCTTTTTCGTGGCCACTGTTTGGGCAGTCAAGTCATGGGCCTTCTATGCAAAAGTCAAGGGCACATTCCACCCGCTTTGCGGAACTTCCTATACGGGATTAGATAATATTGTCAGTGCTTTTTCTTATGGCAACCCGCTGGCCACCCTTACCGAATTCATCTTGACTGAAGAAAACTACGCTCATGTTAGAAACAACCCCAACTTGGGACCTGTGGGGATGCTGGCCCCTTTCTTTGTTTTCAGCCCTATTTTCGACCCAACTCCCTTGCAAATGAACAGCAAAGGAAAGCTTTTGAATGGACGTTTTTACTCGTGCAAAGTGGCCTCCGGCAGCCCAATACACTGGATTTTTTTCCAATTGAAGAACGCTTCGAGTGCACGTTGTTCCAACGCTGACATCTACCTTTTTCCTTATGGAAAAAAAGCTGAAATTTCTGCAATGACTCGGTATGAGAAGCCTGGAAAAGGTGTCAAGAAACATTCTGGCCAACGGAAAGACACTTCCAAAAGGTCTTGGGCCTTTTTTGCTAAAGTCAATGACGAGTTTATGCCCCTTACCAGCAATGCTTATCTTGAGATTGGTCCTGGGGTCAGTGCTTTTTCTTATACAGACCTGAAATCTGAAGCTGCTGAGTTTTTCTTTCGAGATGGCTACGCTGTCAGCAAAGACAACACTACTGATATGAGCGTGGGGATTTACCAGACCGTTTTCAGCGTGGGCTCTGCCATCAAGCCTACCAAATTGAAGCTTGATCATAAACTGAAGGTCCTTAATTCGATTTACTACTCGTGCCAAAATGCCAACAACCGGTACATTATTACGAACAAAAACTCTGAAACTTGTTACAGGGTGGACATTTACTTCTTACATAACGACAAGAGAACCGGGTCCCAGAAGCCCCCCCAAAAAAAAAAAGAATGTCATCTTGAAGAAACACCAAAAAACAGATCCCGAACCCGTGACCCGGAACTTACCATATGTGTTCTTTGCAAAGGTTAATGATACCAAGGTTCCGCTTGGATCCCGTGCCTATCCATATAATAGGGTTAATTATAGCGTCTTGTGCTACGGACCCAATACTGGAGTCCCTGTTGAGTTTGTGATGGAAGGCCGCTTCGCTATCAGTATAAACACTTCTAATTATGGGTACATTGGAATTATCGCACGGATGCTCACTTTCGGACCCACGGTCCAGGCGACTGATTTGATGTTGGATGAGAATCGGAGGGTCCGCAATGCTGAGTACTTTTCGTGCAGGGGCTTGGAAGATGCTCAGCTTATTTCCACGTATAGGTTTTTCGACTACTGCTTTCCGGTGGAGATCTACCTCTTGCATCAAGATACAGAAACTTGAACAAATCCGCTTTGATCCGAGAAAGATATCGCATTTGACGATACAAATGATATTTTGTTTGACAACCCCAAGAAAAGAATTCCATAAGCCGGAACTTGCCATATGTGTTTTTTGCAAAATACGTGGGGAGCTTCATGCCTCTCAATTCCCGTGTGATTCCACGTTACGGAACTGATGGAAGTGTGTTGTATTATGCATATGAGGAGGGAAATTCTACTGAGTTCACCATGGAGGGTGACTATGCTCTCAGTCTAAACACATCCACTAACGAATATGTTGGGGTCCATCAGAACGTCCTTGTGTTTGGTCCCGAAACCGCAACGATGAAGTTGGGTTTGGATGCCAATCGAAAAGTCCTCAATTCCGTTTTTTTTTTT
>NLAM01001484.1:0-16981 GCA_002370325.1 Metschnikowia hawaiiensis | reverse complement strand
GTAGCAGGCTAGGGATGTATAGAGTAAAGTTATATCTATATGTATATATTCGTATACTTGTAAGTTAACTTAAAGCAACTTTTTAAGAGAGAGAGAGAGAGACATTTTCCCTTAGAAGAAGTGAAGGTCTTGCATAGAATAGAGTCTAGATCAGACCAGTGGTTGACCTGAAGTTTGGGGATTATCAGGTATAGAGGGTGCGCTTCTGTTTGGCAATGTGGTCTGGTGATTACAGCATCCAGCGACCATAGCAAAAGAAAAAAAGAAAAGAGAAAGAGAAAGAAAGAAAGAAAGAAAGAAAGAAAGAAAGAAAGAAAGAAAGAAAGAAAGAAAGAAAGAAAGAAAGAAAAGAAAAAATAAGAATAATCGAAACCCCGGCAATTTTTGGGTGTGTATTGAATTCTGTGCGGGGTGTTTTAGAAATGGGACTGGAAAAACGGGACCTTATGTGGGTGCGCGTATCATGCATGAATCAAGTATAAATAAGGTGATTCGCATCGATTCGCATCGCACCATTTTAAAACCCTACTGTCTACTGTCTAGTCTACTCTAGTAGTGTCTAGTAGTAGTGTCTAGTCTAGTTAAGTCTTGTCTTGTCTTGTCTTGTCTTGTCTTGTCTTGTCTTGTCTTGTCTTGTCTAGTCTAGTTAAGTCTAGTTAAGTCTTGTCTAGTCTACTTTCTGTCTAGTCAAGTAGTACTTCTAGTCTTGTCTAGTCTAGTAGTAGTTCTAATTTAGTCAAGTAATAGCGTCTAGTCTGTCTAGTCTGTAGTTCAAGTGTCTTGTCTAGTTTACTGTCTACTGTCTAGTCTAGTCTATTCTAGTAGTGTCTACCAGTGTCTACCAGTGTCTACCAGTGTCTACCAGTGTCTACCAGTGTCTACCAGTGTCTGGTCCAGCTCTTTCCGTGTCTATCCATTTCCGGGAGTGTCCAGCGTCCAGTCTTGTCTTGTCAATTCTAGCCTTGGTTCAAGTGTCCCAGTGGCAGTGCCTCGTTGGGGGAGTGCGCGGATCGCGTATCATGCATGAATCAAGTATAATAAGGTGATTCGCATCGCACCATTTTAAAACCCTCCGGTGCGCCCAAATTTCCTCATTTTCGTCCTCATTTTCGTCCTCAATAAATACTCACGTATACGCACTACACTGTACTCATTTTTTATACTCAATTTTTATACTGAATATTTCTGTGCAGGCCATGAACCAGTACACCCTTTAATAGATAAAATGTTGGTGGTGGTTTAGTGCCATGGGACGGACCTTAACTATGGATGGATCATTAGGTTCATACCTCTGCGTGGGATCTGGATCTGGATCTGGATCTGGATCTGGATCTGGATCTGACTTTGACGTGTAAACGCCATGAGTTAGCCGTGAACGGTTATGAGCCGCTATTGAAACTAGAAACTGAAACTAAAAAAAAAAAGACCTTTTCTTTTCATAAATTTTCCATTGTCATCTGAATCATTGGCCGAGGCCTTACTTTAAAGACATTGAAATGAGCACTAGCCGTAGCACGTGAGTGGGAAGAGACGTCGATATGGATTATAGTTTCATAGAAAACTGGACTAAAAATTAGACAAATTAGACAAATTAGACAAATTAGACTGTCCATACGGTCTATACGGTCTATACCGAATTAGACGGGTGTGAATTATTCTCTGAGCACTAGTATGCAGTACCCAGTGACTATAGTTCCTCCTAACGTTATCTCGTACTCCAGTCCCTTGAACACTAGGTCTTGATCTGTATAATGATCCTTAACCTCCAAGGGGTTCCACAGATGCCGAGATTTAAGAACTGATCTAAAAGATAAGACTGATCCCAAAAGATAAGAACTGATCCTAAATATAAGAACCAACAGTTCGCCATAGATGAATCCCGAGAGCAATCCTCGAAGGTTGAATACAGTATAGAATATACAAATGGATATAAGTTCGTTCAACATTCCTTAATATACAAATGGATATATTTTTTATGCAGTCCTCAATATGAAAATGGAATAACTTCTTTTTACAGTCCTCAATATACAAATCGATATAAGTTCTTTTATGCAGTCCTCAATGAACAAATGGAATAACTTCTTTTATAAGAGCATGGGCGAATTGGATGGCCATCGAAAATTCCAATATCTCAGCATAAAACACTATACGTTTTCTGTGAAGGATTATCCAATAGAATACAGGAACAAAACACTGCCTCAAAACACTGCCCCAAGACACTTTTCCTGCAGTTCACCAGCACCCCAAATCACCATCTTTTATATTTCCCATTCATTTTTTGGGACTCATATATTCACCATTCATTTGTCTAATCAATTTGACTTCAAGCTTTTTTCTACACCTAAAACCTTTACTTCCACCTGAAACCTTTACTTCCACCTGAAACACTACTTTTTAGACTTTTGTATTTTTCGATTTCTTTTTATAACTTTATTTTATACAGTCCTCAATAAACAAATGGAGTTACTTTGCTTTATACAGTCCTTAAGGCCCGGTGAAGAATTAACGCAGACTTGAATGTGGTAGGTTTTTCGCAGGGCAGGGCTCATACTGCGATTTACCAAAGTCTTGGGTTTCCGGTATACGCGGCGGTGCGCGCGCTTCACTACTTCCCATGCGCCACGTTTCTTTTGGTCAAGAATTTCCCCGTCAAACTCACAGAAATTCGGTGGTTTTTTGTCTACCCTTTTTTTGTCTAACCATTTTTTCTAATCATTTCTGTCTAATCTTTTTTTCTAATCTTTTTTTCTAATCTTTTTTTCTAATCTTTTTTTCTAATCTTTTTTTCTAATCTTTTTTTCTAATCTTTTTTTCTAATCTTTTTTTCTAATCTTTTTTTCTAATCTTTTTTTCTAATCTTTTTTTCTAATCTTTTTTTCTAATCTTTTTTTCTAATCTTTTTTTCTAATCTTTTTTTCTAATCTTTTTTTCTAATCTTTTTTTCTAATCTTTTTTTCTAATCTTTTTTTCTAATCTTTTTTTCTAATCTTTTTTTCTAATCTTTTTTTCTAATCTTTTTTTCTAATCTTTTTTTCTAATCTTTTTTTCTAATCTTTTTTTCTAATCTTTTTTTCTAATCTTTTTTTCTAATCTTTTTTTCTAATCTTTTTTTCTAATCTTTTTTTCTAATCTTTTTTTCTAATCTTTTTTTCTAATCTTTTTTTCTAATCTTTTTTTCTAATCTTTTTTTCTAATCTTTTTTTCTAATCTTTTTTTCTAATCTTTTTTTCTAATCTTTTTTTCTAATCTTTTTTTCTAATCTTTTTTTCTAATCTTTTTGTCTAATCTTTTTTTCTAATCTTTTTTTCTAATCTTTTTTTCTAATCTTTTTTTCTAATCTTTTTTTCTAATCTTTTTTTCTAATCTTTTTTTCTAATCATTTCTGTCTAACCATTTCTGTCTAACCATTTCTGTCTAACCATTTCTGTCTAACCATTTCTGTCTAATCATTTCTGTCTAATCATTTCTGTCCAATCATTTTGTCTAATCATTTTTTCTAATCATTTCTACTTTCGTTGGTTGATTTGTTGACCTACATTAACCGATTGTTGGTGGAGAGATTTTCCTGGGTGACTCTTTTCAAAAAGAGAAAAATCTTCGGGGCGTATGGCATTTGAAAAGTAGTCTTATTTGGGTTTGTTTTCCTTCCGATCTGTCCAATTGTCCAATTGTCTAATTGTCTAATTGTCGAACTGTCGAACTTGTCTAATTCGCACTGTGACTGGTCCATGTAATCTTATACTCTACTGTACTATACTTTATGCTTGTTCTTCAACAATAGGCCATAGAGCGGTGGCTCGACATATAGCACAGGATTGTGTAGAGCAGGGCGTATAGTTGACCGTAAACTTCGAGTGGTGTTATATTTATCATCAATTATATTTTGCAGAGTTATCGATGATGGTAAAGCCCAAAAAAATACTTTCGGTTGCGGCCATACCAAGTGGAAAATACTGTTTCCCGTCCGATCAACGTTAGTCAAGCCACTTAGGGCCACAGTGAGTAATGCAGTGGGAGACCATGTGTGAAATTGTGGTGCTGCAATCTTTTTTTCTGGTTTTCCAACCAAGGGCCGCATACATCATTCATGCCACTGTATGAAAACTGCCATATAAGTTTTGCAATCAAAAGGACGTTTTCTAATCCCACGGCTGCAAACTCTGGAGAGCACCACTTGGCTGGCTGGTGGCTTCCCCTGCCCACGTGAGTATGGATGTGTTATCTCGATTATATTGGAATATTCATGAGTTTAATCATGAATTTGTTAAAATTCTTGTTCAAATTCTTTGATTAAAATTTTGTTGAAATTCTTGTTTAAATTCTTGTTTAAATTCTTGTTTAAATTCTTGTTTAATAAATTCTGGTCACTACCCGGACCGGCTGCCTTGGCTTCTTATTGACTGTACATGATTTTATCCTTGCGGAGCTTCAACACCCAAAACCAGTACATTCTAAGATCCATCATCACAGTTGAATTTAGCAAAAAAGCAGATTTGGTCCTTTTTGGAATCTCTCCTCAATGTGAACCTCCGTCTCTATCGTCACTTTTCCTGCTGTCCATGCTATCAGAGACAACTATAGTACTGTGTACAGTGAGACCACTACAGCACTGTGGAACGACGACTATAAAACTGTGGAATGGGGTACTCTGAATGCCTAATTCTTACTACTAAAAGAGACTTGACGAGATTCCAACATTAAAGACCCTACCGATTTTTTGTCTAATTCTCCATTGTAGACGACTTAGTGAGTAGTAGCATTGGTGGTATGAATTGCATGAGTAACAGTGAGAATAATAATGAGAGTAGTAGTAGCAGGTAGAATTAGTAGCTGTTTTTAGAGAGCTCTCCTACACTTTTGTCCATGTCAAAGCCTATGTTCTTGAAGGGAACGGAAAGCTGGGGCTCGTCGGAAGGTTTGTCTGGGGAAACAAAGCTCGTAGAAATAAGGGCAAGTAAAAAATACGAAAGTTTCATTTTTTTTTTTGAATTGATGTAGTAATTGGAAGAGACGGTGGCATGGACCAGTTTTTATATGACTTGGAACCCTCCCAATCGGTTCTTCCATTGTCATGCATTGTCGGCTTTACCTCTCGTGTACCCCACACTTCAAATATCTCAGTTACATTGATATTCCGATAAATGCCCAGTACCGGTGGAAATTCTGGCTCTTGTGTCTAGAGTATAGACATTGGACGGATAAAGCGAACAAGACAGACTCTCTCTGATTGGCTATGGCGATACAAAAATTATCCAGGATGGAACTACTACTCCTGTATAAACGGGATCCTCTGATGAGATTCTTTATGATTTCATTATACGAACATCCCATTCCCATTCTCTGGCTTCTTTAATGACTACTATTCCATTTTTTTCATTATGCACTATCGTTTCTCCCGTTTACTTTAATTTCTCTATCAAATCTCCACCACTTGCCTTTTCCTCTACTCTCCTGCATATACTGTACAATTGTATGGCCTGTGGCAGTACTGTTCTTTCCAAGTCTCCGTACCCCTAATTCACGTGGGCTTAATTTCTTGCTACCATTTCTACCATTTCTCCTAATTCCACAATTCCACAAATTCCACAAATTCCACAAATTCCCAAGTCTATGGAGAATTCTTATCGATACACTTTTCTGGTACTTTAGATTCTTGTCCCATTTCGTGGTCCACTATAGCCCATTAAACTTCCATGTGCTATGTTCCGTCTTCAGTATTGTTACTTAATTTTCAGATCTAGACTGCCTTGTTTCTGTATTTTTTGCCAAGTCGGCATCCACAACACTTCAACCTCTTTTTCACTCGTTAAGAGTATAGACCTGCACACTAATCATGTTCATGGGAATTCCAATATCATGGCCATCAAATTAAAAAAAGCCCAGAGCTGCATCTACCACCGAGGCAGAACTTTTCGGGATATTTAAAGGTAGCAGAGAAGCAATCTGGTAGAGACACTTTATGTAAGAATTGAAAATTGACCAGAACGTTAAGGGTTTTGATTGTACTACTCTTTCTGTATACCACTTCTGTCTACTTCTGTCTACTTCTGTCTACTTCTGTCTACTTCTGTCTACTTCTGTCTACTTCTGTCTACTTCTGTCTACTACACTATGCAATGTGGGTGAAATGTCAATCTAGTCGAACAAGTTCCAACAGAATTTTTAAGAAAGGTACAAGGCATGTTGAGATGAAAAGTGCTGTGGTGTTGCAGTATGCATTGGAGAGACAACAGGAGAGATTTGGCCTTAAGCATTTTCTGGTACTTGATTTTGAAAAATCCATAGACACCAGCGTAAAGGCCCATGTCCACTGGAAACTGTTCTAGTGAGGTCAAAAAGGTTAATTGGGGACCAAAATCTTATGAGAATATAGAAACCTTGTTGGATTTTCTTAGATATAAATTTTCGAATTTTGATGAAGGTTAGTAAAATGGTGAAATATTTTTTTGTAAAATGGTTTTTTGGAAATTGGTGTAAATGAACTGGTGTAAAATGTTGTTTCTGGTAAGTGGAGAGGTTCGCGAACTTTCTATTATTTCACCGTGTGTCTCAATAATTGGAGAAACTTCCAAGCACCACGAAAAATCGGAAATTGCAGTAAAACAAACGGTAAAGAGTCACAATAGAATTGAAGCCATTTGGAACAAATGTACCGGTTTGAAAGCTCGAAAAAATATATGTGTGGTGTTTTTAGGGGGGATCCTGCACACAAGCCAAAAAGGCCTCCCACATGCCATTTAAGCCCCACAAGCCCCACAATCCCCATAAGCTCTGTTCCACCAAAAACCCCAGTAACCTCCAAAATAACTTTGAAACATAAATATTCGGAAACTAATCACATTAGGAAACTTGAAATTGAAAAAAAAAGAAACGAATATTGATTTTTCCAGGGACTGCATATAATCGAGGGCGTGTCCATTTCTTCCTAACCCCAAGCCTATCGCGGTACGTCGCGAAGCCAGAAATGGACCTTTCGAGCCCCCCCAATTAAAAATCACATTATGCTGAACACAACCCAGGACCAAAAAAAAGAGGATTTTCTGGATCAATGACATTTTCTATTCAAAAAGTCCACCAATTTTTTTTTTTTATATAAACAAAAGTTATGGCAAAAAATAACATCGTAGCTTTGGTGAGTCAAGCGTAGCGTAAGGAGTTAAAACTTCATCCTCTTAATAATAACAAAAAAAAGCTGGGAAAAGAATTTCATGGTAATATCACAGTGGAAAAAATACCATATTTATATGGACAAGAAAATAGCTCCTTATATTATTTGATTCGATCGATACTGGATATGGCTTTCCTTGATAAAGCATTGAGCTGAAACCACCATCTGTTTTTTTTTTTGGATTACGGCCGAACGCTTGTAAGTCCGAATCCATGGTAGAAGTAATGATGGTTGAGAAAAGGTCAAGATTGGTGACGCGCGACTGAGGACATTTTGCTGCAAAAAAAAGCGGTGGATGTGCGTCATTTTATATTCCTACCCTTATGCGCCCCTGAATCCTTTTTGTAAACTACTTGTTTCAGATTCGCCCCTGAGAAATATAAAACGAGGGATCCGCTTTTTTTCTTCATTCTTTTCTTTTATGAACAACAAGATGAACAACAAGATGAACATTAGAGATGAACAAGGTTTTAGAGCATGGGGTGTGGAGGATGGCTACTGGTCTTGATAATATAGCGGACTAAAAAATTTAAATTTCATTTAAACAAAAAACAGGGTATTCCGAATTAATTCGCTCGAGATTGAAAAGATTAACAATCTTAACATATTGTTGTTCAGGCGAGAAACTGTCCTGCTTACAACAACAAAGCAGCGAAACCAAGAGCAAAGGCAGCACCCATGGTGTTCTTGGCGGCACCGTTGAAAGCTGGAACAACTGGAGCAGTACCGTTGGTTCTGGAGCCAGCAGTGCTGGATCTTGGGCTAGCAGCAGTGCTAGATCTGGAGCCAGCAGTGCTAGATCTTGGGCTAGCAGCAGTGTTAGATCTGGAACCAGCAGCAGGGCTAGATCTGGAACCAGAAGAACCAGAACCGGAACCTGGAGCAGAGCCAGAACCTGGAGCAGAGCCAGAACCTGGAGCGGAATCGGAACCGGAAGAACCAGAAGCTGGAGCGGAACCGGAACCTGGAGCAGAGCCAGAAGAACCAGAGGCTGGAGCAGAGTCAGCTGGAGCGTCACCAGCAGCTCTGTTAGGTCTAGACTTAGGGGCACCTGGTGCAGCGGTAGTCACAGGGACAACGCAGACACCGCCGCAAGTAAAGGTGGTAGGTTCAGTGACGACAACGGTAGATTGCTTGCACTCAGTGTTACACTTGGAAACAGTCAAGGTGGTTGGAGTTGGGCAAACGATGGTGTAGTCAGTGTGGGTCTCCCACACAGTGACTGGAGTAGCCTGGCCCTTCTCGCAAGAAGTGCAGATGGTAGACTGGATGGTGGTCTCCATGGTGACAGTGGAGTTCCATTGGCCTCTAGCGGATGCAGGCTTCGTGGTAGCAGGCTTCGTGGTAGCAGGCTTCGTGCTAGAAGGAGTAGTAGAAGGCTTGGTGGAGTCTCCAACAGCCTCAAGGTGAAGAGACACTCTCTTACAGCCCATTCCTTCAGCGCTGACAAAGTGCAAGAAGTGGCCCTTCTCCAGCTCGCACGAGTACATAGGACCGTTGGTGAAGACACCATCGGAGCCGACCTTAAAGTCAAAAGGCTCCAAGTTAGCACCGTAACCCCAGAAACGATCGGAAGATTCGACTGGGTTTGGGAGGATACCAACGACCATCTTGGTTCCGGTGGCATCAGTAGTCGAGTAGACCCCGCCCTCTCTGTCGAAAAGAGTTGGGTTCTTCACCTCGTCGTCATGAGAGAGAGCCATGTTCACGCCTCCCTTGTATGGGACACCGGTAAGAGCCATCTTTGCACCAGAGGCCTCACCAGGCAGGAGGTTGACGTAGAAGGCGTACTTTTCAGCGTAAGCAACGACAGCGAAAGCGGAAGCGAGGGACAAGCGAGTGAATTGCATGATGGATGTGATGATGAATTTTTTAAAACCAGAAACGGGGAAATCCAGCGTCTTATAAACCTCGCCAGGCCACACACACAGGACGAAAAACCATAGTCGAGGTCACCCCATTGTTTCATTGTTCCCACAAGCCTAGCGTTGGGTGCCGCAGCATAACAAACAAGATATCTCTCCATGCACACCCGCAGCCAAAAATGCTCGGCGAAAAAGGCTCAGCCACCACCTCGATTCAAATGCTCGCCTTAACGTACGGCGAGGCGTGCCTTCACTCCAGCCCCCCAGCCAGATCCAGATCCAGACCCAGACCCAGACATCCACAAATTGAAGACATCCATACATCCAGACATATACACCCATACACCCAGACCTATACATCCATACATCCAGACCCAGACCCATACATCCAGACCTATACACCCATACATCCATACCTATACACCCATACATCCATACATTTAAACATTGATCCATTTACACATTGATCCCGTGGGACATGCCGAAACCTTCCCGTCGGTCCAGACAATTCGGTGCCAATGGTCACGTTCCGATTGTCCATGAACAATGCACGGAGTTTTTTTGGCTGGGAAGACCGCTACATTCGACTATAGCCCTGCACAACACTACAATACTTAGGGGCGAGGGCCACCAACCAAAACGGTTGGAAAACGTTGATGATTGTTCCTGCTTGCAGATGCTTAGACGCTTGGAGGCGCTTAGCCCTGGAGTCTCAGCCCCGATGTTTTGGAATGCTCTGGATGTAGGCTGAGAGCATGTGGGAGGGTGCGGGTGCGATTGTTCGTGGTGAAGGTGACCGTGGCGCAGGAAAAAAGAAAAGGTGCAGGAAAAGAAAATGGGCACGGAGAGGAAGCGTGCAGAAAAAGAAAATGGGCACGGAGAGAAAACGTGCAGAAAAAGAAAATGGGCAGTGTTAGAGGCGCGACTCTTTTGGCGTTATCGTTCATCACGCCCATGCAGTACTGCCTCTACAATGTGTGTGCAGATGCATTGTTCTCACTTTGGTTTGTTCTCACTTTGGTTTGTTCTGAGGCTGGTTTGTTCTGAGGCTGGTTTGTTCTGAGGCTGGTTTGTTCTGAGGCTGGTTTGTTCTCATCTTTGGCTGCGGGGGTGTGCATACAGAGGGGCGCGGGTGCAGTACAACCACTCGGTCCTCTTGGCCCGCGCATCTGTGCAGGTCCACACAATGGCCCTCGCCAAATTCCCCGATTCCCTTCATGGCCTCTCGTCTAAATCTTGTCCAGGCGTCTTCCTGATTTGGCCACTGGTGCGCATTGTGGACTTGTCTCTGTTTATTTTGGTTGACGGTTTATTTTTGTCCAACTGTTTGTGTTTGTCCAATCTGGTGTTGTTTTATGGTTGATTGTTCATGCCACGTCTAGGCCTAGCGGAAAGTGGCCTGAGCGAACAATCCATTTTTGTGGACCGCCCAAAAGGTTCCACAGCACCGAAACAAGGAATTTTTGGAATTTTCGGATTTCTCGGATTTCTCGGATTTTTCTCGAGACTCTTGGACGAAGTGACGAAAAAGTCTACGAAGAATGTTATTGGGGTTTTTGGTGCCTTAGACTTGTACGGTTCATTTCCGCCCATTTCCGCCCATTTCGCCCATTTCGCCCATTTTCGTTGGGAAAGGCTGATTATTAACTGCAGACACTTTGCGTTCTCTTTCCGTCGTTGGACTCTTGATGTTGACACCTATAAAGCGTACTGCATCCTGAACAAAAGATACAAAAGATACAAAAGATACAAAAAATACAAATTATACAAAAGTGATTTGAAAAGAACTGGAGACTGAACGTGAACGGCCATTTACTTGACTATTCTCTATACTGCATTGAAGGCACTGCACTGTACATTGGGTCCACTGGATATTCTGAAAAGGGGTATCATTTCTATTTGGACAGTGTCTGGGACAGGGGTGCAGGAATGCCACTTAAGAAAATGCCACTTAAGAAAATGCAACTTAAAATGGCGGGCTGAAGGACATGTGTCTATAGACACAGCCTTGTACTCCGGCCAAAGACAGACACTTTCGGTCTAGAACGAATCAAGCAAGTATTGACTCATTTTAAGGGACGACAACAACAGAGCACATGCACCAATGGAAATCGTGGAAGCACCATTAATTGAAAGGGGCAAGACTTGGCTTTGGATAGTCGACTAATTGGGCCCCCTGATTGGTCAGCCTTTATTGTCAGTCTTTATTGTCAGCCTTTACCTTGGACACTTTTGCAGCGACCGCATACCTCGGATGTCTGGATTTGATTCTCTGGCTTTGATGTTTGGATTTGATGGTTCCCTTTAGGCTTTGACAGTTCCTCTTTAGGCTTTGACAGTTCCTCTTTTGGCTTGGATGGTTTCTCTTTTGGCTTAAAGGATTTGGCTTGCAAATTGGCTTGGAATGCTTTGCAGGAGTTCCGGTATGAAATGGACCTCTCGAAATCTCAGCACGGTCTTCCGGGGCTGTGTCTCCAACAAAAGTCCCAGGAACAATGGAAACCAGGGACAGTTAAGGGAATAGCAGTGGACACAATCCAGCCATACAGTGCCCGAGGAATTGGCTTCCACGGTGGTTGTCATGGTTATTTCTTGACAACTCAATAGAGCATTCTTTCTCTTCTTCGATGTTGGTTTCATGTTGGTTTCATGTTGGTTTCATGTTGGTTTCATGTCGGTTCAGAGGATCCAGAAGCGGATGATCTTGATTGGGAGCCAGGGGTTGGAGCCCGATGGAGACATGGACACATTAAGGTCGACGGGTCTTTCTTTGAGATTGTTCCAAGTCATGGGGCCACAGATCTGGAAAACAGAAAAAAAAAACAGGGAAAGAGTCAGCAGCACAACTTGTCCATGCTTTTCTTTCGGATTCTCAGGCCCAGTTGTTCCCGTACTGAGGAGGTATCTGGCTTCTAAAGCAGCCAGAGTTGACATTGCCAATTTGGATTCACAGTATAGTTGATTTTCAGGCTCAAGGTCCGAAGGACTCAAAAACAAGAATTTCTTGTCTAGTGTAAATGTCGTAGGCAAGAAGTAGAGGTCGACTTTTGAACATTTCCCTATGCACATTTCCCTATGCACATTTCCCTATGCACATTTCCCTATGCAAATTATGCTGGCCGTACTTTCCTCAGCTTAAACGTGTCGTCAATGAAAACTGCAAGTCCACCCTAAGATTTCATAGATACCCAGCGACGTTGCCTCGCAAGGAAACTCACAAAGTAAGGAAAATGACAAGAGCTTCAGTCAGTTCAGGAAGTCGAAGAAGTCAGAATCCCAGTCAGAATTCCAGAACTCAAAGTCGTAGTCTTTGAAGATGCTGTTGCAAAGTCCCAGTTGAAGATGCTGCTTCAAAGCATTTTTTTCCACTTTTAAACTCCCAGTTGAGGATCATTGGAAAAGGTAGCGTCAATAGGCGTGGGTTTTGTCAATCAATAGGAAGCTTCTTCTGGAAATCGACAGAAGCCAATGAAACCCCGCTGTCATTGTTCAGACTCTGCGTGATACTGCTCGAAGGGAGGACTCTGCTGGCTCCAACACGGCGTGCGCCGATAACGGCGACGGTGCTCCTGCCTCACGGCTGTCTCGAAAAACGGCCCGTGAACATGATGTCTCTCCTCCTCCACATCGCCAGCGCAAAGTGCCCAAACGTGCGGCCGCCCAACAATCCGAACAGAACTGGCAACCACTTCGACCACGAAAGGATCGTCTGATTCGGGCAATTTGCTCCGATGATCCAATGGTTAAGGGGGAGTGTTCTCTTAAACCTCCTGCCACTTCAGGGGGAGTATATCTCGATCTGGATGCATCAGAGTCAAATGACTCCGACTTGAGGGACTTCAAGAACAAGAAAATTAAGATCAACGCAACCTTTTTGAAAGCATGAAACACAGGAGCGAGTCAAAGACTTTAGGGATTCGAAGAGCTAAGTGTCCATTAGATAATAGTGACGAGGAAGGACAAGGAGAGGAGGCGAAGTAAAAATTAAAGAGGAGAAATTTGGGCCGGGGGTGCGCCTTTTATATTAAATTTGCGGGAGGGGTAGCCCCTTTTGTGTTTGTGCATGGGCTGGGCGCGGGGCGCCATGTTTCAGGTTTTGCAGCCACCCGCGAAATCTCCCCGAACATATATAAATACCGGGTTCGCACCGTAAAAAATGACCATTAAAATTTACTACACTACACTATACTACACCACTACACTATGCTACCACACTATAGTACGATACGCTTGGCTGATTCGACTGATTAAGGTATTTTTCGTTAGGTGAGCCGAATTACCAAACGGAAGAAAACCAATAGGTTCCAAATGGGTATTCACTAAAGGGGAAGCAAGTATATAAAGCAAGACTTGTGGTGGGTAAGACTTGTGGTATTGGGCAATTCCAGAAAGAGGGGATTGATTATCAAGAAACATTCTCACCCGTCTTTAGGTTTGAAAGCTAAAGAATGGTTTTAGCCATTGCAGTAAACAAGGCTACATTCCAACAGGAAAAGAACACTTAGTTCTCAGACAAGCCACGACCAAGAAAAGGGTCATGATTGTGTGGGAGCATTTTGAAGAGCATAGAAGATGCGGATTGTGGTTTTTCATCCCAAGGACTAGTTTACGAAGAGCTATTGACTCTTTACATACTGAATCTCAGACTAAAGACCAGACTGCTTCCTGCTTACTTGTTGCTCCACACTAAGATATCAGCCTTTATTTACTAACTTACTTATTTAGTGAAAGCCGACTGAGTGGCTTGTCAGATTTCGGAGTGACTTTTCACTTCTTCCTTGTGTCTGGTACTTCCCCAAAGAAGAGAAACTCCCAAAGAGAAACTCCCAAAGAGCCCTCGTCTCTATGGCAAGCAGGTGGAGTGGATCAAGTCATTCACAGAGCCATTGAGAAATTTGGGTTCAAATATGTGTACTATAAGAACATCCAGGAAGTTACTCATGATTGCACTATATGTTGATGATATATTGATACTTGGACCTCCCATCATCTCGAACTTGCACACCATCATTTTGAACTTGCAAACCATTGATTCGAGGTAGAAATCGGTGAGAGTCACATCTTTTTTGAGCTTATGGTGTTTGAAAAGCAAAGGCTGCTGCCCAGAACTCAAAGTCTAGTGTTGCTCAAATGCCAAAGGTTCCTGCCGCTTCTGAAGCTCCTTCTTCTCCTTCTGGTAGCGAAGATGTCACCGTCACCAAACCGTCAAGCTCACGGAAAAAGCCAAGCCCGAGTTGATCTCCATGGAGGGCGAAACCTGGTTGGTGGCCCATAAAACAAAGGATAAGAAGGCGGAGCTGCAGATGAAGAACGTGACGGTGGTCGACTGGGACTGGTGTGTCAAGAGCCTTTTTCACGGCTCCAGACAACCCAAACCCGGAAAGTAACCAGGCTGAGAATTATACCAAGCCAAGGACGGGATCTGTTGGGATCTGCAAAGGAGTTATTAAAGCAGGGCAAATTTCTCCCCGTGGCGATGTATAGAGGTGTTGATGAGTGATGCATTGTGGGAGTTTATCTGGTGGACAGGGGGTGCCATTGGCCAAGTCATTGGCTTGCAACGTCTGTACAGCGGACATATGAGCCCAGTACACCCATCAACACAACAGAAGTGACTGAGGATGGAAGATCCACCAATGAGAATCCGGATCAAGCCCAAAGTCAATTTTCAAAGTCTCCCACGCCATTTGAAACAAGACTGCTGTTCCTACTGGTGTCACCTACTGCATATTGTGTCACCTACTGCCCATTGTCTGGTCAGTCCACCAAACCACCGAAACTGCCGAGGAAACTCAAGTTGTGGACACCAGCGAAACTCCGCCTCCTACTGCTCCTGCGCCTGTCACTGTCACCAGAAAAAGAATAAAGTTGCTTTAAAGGCAAGTAGTGGATATAATCCTCTTTGAATGCTAAGCACCCTGCTTCATCAGAATTCAAATCTTCAGGTTAGTTAATCCACGAGCTTCAAAAAAAATAACCTTGGAAATGGATTAACCAGAGAGAAGGTTTGGGAATGGAATAGTCACGACTCGTTTGTGGCCCAGTGCACCTGTTACAATCCTTGAAAATTCACATCTATCCATGCCAAGTCGTCCTCATATCCGCAGCAGGTCTCCAAGGTTAACCTCTAGTTGATAAACAAAGTGGTTAAGCCTCTAGTTGATAAACAAAGTGGTTAAGCCTCTAGTTGATAAACAAAGTGGTTAAGGGAAGTCGGCAAAATTGATCCGTGACTCCGGGATAAGGATTGGCTCTGTGGCCGGGATGATTGGCTCTGTGGTCGGGATGATTGGCTCTGTGGTCGGGATGATTGGCTCTGATGGTCGGTCGGGCATTATGAACGGGTGGTTGACTTTCGGGTTTACTGCCTGCTTCGCTCGACAATCGACCGTAGCAGAACTGGTACGGACTTGGGGAATCTGACTGTCGAATTAAAACATAGCATTGCGATGCTCCGAAAGGACGTTGACGCAATGATTTCTAGGTGAAAAGGCAGGCCAAGGAAAGGTGAAAAGGCAGGCCAAGGAAAGGTGAAAAGGCAGGCCAAGGAAAGGTGAAAAGGCAGGCCAAGGAAAGGTGAAAAGGCAAAATCCAAGACAAGCCAAGAAAGAGGCAGGCAAGGCCCCAAGACAAGGTCACAAGGCCCCAAGCCAAGACGAGGCAAAAACCCCGAAGCCAAGGTGAAGAAGCCACGCCTAAATGAGAGGTAATAGCCGAAGCCAAGACAAAAGAGGCAAAAAGCCGAAGCCAAGGAGAAAGAGGCAAAAGCTCGAAGCCAAGGCGAAAGAGGCCAAGGCCCAAATGGCTGAACTAGACCAAATTTGGTGGAAACAAGCTGTGAATTGGATAGTCATTTTTGCTGGTGGGGTCTGGTTGACAATGGCTCTTCTGCTCATGAACCCTGTCTGATGGTGTATTTGCAAACGACTCCTCGTTGCGTTTCTCCCACTACCTGTTGGTGGTTTTGACCTGGCCATTCCTGCTAAATGCCTTTTGAATGACTTTTTTGAATGCCTTTTGAATGACTTTTTTGAATGCCTTTTGAATGACTTTTTTGAATGACTTTTTCTTTTTTTTTGAAATCTAGAGTCTAATAATTTATTATGAGGTATAGTATCAAAACAATTTTCTATATCACCTTCTATTCATCAAGTACAAGCTCCAAATTTGGTAAATCTTTCTCTTAATGCTGTATGACACCCTCTACCTTTTCTATATCCATGTGAATTAGGTGAACATAAAGGTTCGGAAATTGCTTCTAATACCATTCTTATAACTTCTTGCACTAATATATCCCTTGAGTTCCCTAAACTTCGTGATCTTTTCGCTCCATTATTATTAATAGAGATCATTCTAATAGGAGTCAATTTAATGGATTAATTCCATATGTCAACATATCAGGGTTACTACGTACCTTTTTATAAGCATATATTAATAACTCTTTCTTTAAAATCTATTTATGAAATAAGTTTCTATCTATTATTGCATTTGGATTCTTTTGAACAGAATCATTAAGACGGTTTAAACTCATCAAGACGTTATTCTTGTTTTCCAAACTAGTACTATAATGTCTGGACCTCTTTTCTGTATCTTATTTACTAACCTATGAAAGTTAGCGTATCCCTTAATATAAGGTACAGATTTATCAAGTCCTCCAAAACATAGATATTATATCTAGAGGGTGAGTATTAAACGTGGAGTGTAAATGTGGAGTGTAGACGTGGAGTGTAAATGTGGAGTCTAGAATGTATGAGACTGTACGAGAATAGAGAATAGTAAATCCGGAGCGACATTGCTTTTTGATTCTTCGATGTCGGCTCTTCCTATCATACCGAAGCAGAATTCCCTAAGCGTTGGATTGTTCACCCACTAATAGCGAACGTGAGCTGGGTTTAGACCGTCGTGAGACAGGTTAGTTTTACCCTACTGATGGATTATTGTTACAATA
>NLAM01001481.1:0-16243 GCA_002370325.1 Metschnikowia hawaiiensis | reverse complement strand
GAATAAATGAATAAATGAATAAATGAATAAATGAATAAATGAATAAATGAATAAATGAATAAATGAATAAAATTACTTTTACCAATTTGTCTCGGATCCCAGCAATTTTGCCGTGTGATTATAGGTAAATTGGAGTTTATTGGATGAAAATTGCATGTGTCGAAGTGTGACCATCTTCTAGAAACACCCGTACCTCCATTACTTAAATCCAGAAGAGCAATAGAGAGCCATTACATGAACTCCTCAATAAAATACCGGTATTTTGTCCGTTTCAGGGAATGGGACTTTGGTTTGGCGGTGTAGGGGAGTAATTTGGCTTTGATGTCTGGGTTTCTGTATACACGGTGTACGGGCCTTTCACCCCTGAGATGTTGAGGTTTTTTGAAGTTGATGTACGGGCCTAGTTATATGCCGGTCTCTCATGCGGTGTACGGGTGTAAAACCGTTAGAAATGTTTGGGTGTTTTCAAATCGATGCACGGGTCTTTTGTATCCAGTCTTTCTTAGGGGTGCCAATACTACTATGCTTTGTTCTACATGGTCATGAATTCATGAAAGAAGTACTATTAAAGATTCTTCATTAATAAGCCCATTAAATGGTGGTTACGAGCCCGCAAATGTGGTAATTACGGACCCTGCCAATTTCCATGTCAAATTCCTAGACCCAGAAATCCTTCTACATAACTCCAGCCTCGAATATTTAAATCAGAGACATGTAAGTATCTTATGGACCACTAAATGTCCTGTAAAATACTGAAACACAGCTGAAACACAGCTGAAACACCACTGAAGTATCGCTGATACACAACTGAGAGTCTAATCACTGCACTCCAAACAATACAATTAAAAATGAAGTTGTTAGGGCACTAGAGTGTGTTCTCTCGTAATTAAGCCGCCTGCATATACCTGCCTTTATACGCGATCTCACTTTCCACTTTAACTGCACCATGACGTACCACATTATAGATGCCTTCGTTAACGACGGGCTCCTTAACCAGCGCATCCAGATGACCGTGCCCCTTGCATACAATGACGAGAACGACCGCCGGACCATTAGCATCTGCGCCAACGTCACGCAGCGGTATGTGAAGGACTTGCATTGTAAGTACTGGCAAAAGGTTGTTTTCTCGGAGAAATCGAAAGTGATCGCCTATCTCCAGGGAGGTCCGGGTTTTCCCTGTGACGTTCCCCGCACCAACTCAGGCTTCACCAAGGTGTTGCTTGAAAAAGGGTATCAAGTGGTTTACTACGACCAGAGAGGTACGGGTTTCAGCAGTCCTCTCGAGCGGGCCACTCTCGCCGCACTGTCTGCAGGACACGACGCTTTGGAGTATATTCTGCATTTTCGGGCCGATTCCATTGTGGAGGATATGGAACGGGTGCGTACGGCGCTTCTCGGTGGCCAGAAATGGCTGTTGCTCGGGCAATCGTTCGGAGGATTCTGCCTGTTCACGTATCTCTCCTTATATGCAGGCTCCTTATCTGCAGTCCTTGTCACCGGAGGCATTCCTCCCATTGGCTACACTGCCAACGACGTGTACCGACAGACATACGGTCGGACCAAGGAGCGCAATGTGCACTATTACGAAAAGTACCCCCAGGACGAGGCACGGGTGCGGTCGATCTGTGACTATTTGGCCGCAAATCACGTGACCCTCCCCAATGGGGGAATTCTTTCGGTGGAGCGGTTCCAGCAGCTCGGGCTTGGTTTCGGAGCCGCTGGAGGAACCGATAATATGCACTCCCTCGTGAGTGAAATGTGGCATTCTCTCCAGACATTGGGGAAACCCACGTACGGCGTTCTATGCAGGATCCAGGACACCAGCTCATTTGACACCAACGTCTTATATGCACTCTTCCAGGAAGCCATTTACTGTGATGGAGAAGGAAGTTCGAACTGGGCTGCAGATAGACTCCGTTATGAGCCCGGAAACGAGCTCTTTGTCCACACACCTGGGCAAGACACGCCCGTGTACTTCACCGGAGAAATGGTGTACAGGTCTATGTACGAGGACTACGCCGAGCTCAAGCCACTTGGCGACTTGGCCCATGCACTCCATAGCAAGGTCACGTGGCCCCGGCTTTACAACCCCGACGTCTTACGCCAGATCACCTGGTGCCAAGTGCCGATTGTGGCGGCGTGTTATTTCCAAGACCAGTACGTGGACTTCCTGCTCTGTATGCAGGTCAAACAAAATATTTTCGGGTCCGGCAATTTACGGCAGCACGTGACCAGCGAGTACTTTCACAATGGGCTCCGTGCTAATCCCGAACGTGTGCTTGGTGCTCTTTTCAAGTTGCTTGAATGTGAAGTGGATTAATATGCCCGGCATCCGTACACCAAGAATCGGTCCCTTTATAGCCCAGAGATATTTCTGGAACTGAGGATTTCTTGATCGTCATAAGAGTAAATTTCTGCTAATAAAGCAGTATTTTTCGCAGAAAAAAGTACTTGTTCGGAATGTGTATTTTAGTATCCTGCATATAGCCACAGGCTGCTTTTTCCCCTAAATACTTACACTAGAGATACATTTATAGTATCAACTTCAGTATATATATAGAAGATAGACTCTACAGAAACAAACCATATTAAAATGTATATGCCGTACTGAATTGGTCAAAATTGACAAAGTGGACAGAATCGACAGCATTAGACAGAAAGGGACACCTTTGACAAAATTAGACAAAATTAGACAAAATAAGACAGGATAAGTCAAAATTGCACACAACAAAAATAGGTTCTCTAGTGCATAAAATTCCATACAATTCAACATCTAAAGACGCTATATTTTCGATATAAATCTACTCTGACTGTGTCATTCCTGATGGAAAAGTGGGCTGGTCCTATTTTGTATAGTTATATACAGGAGAATAAGGAAAGGGACATAATTGAACAAAAAATTGGAGACAAAACAACTTCTCTAACAGGAGGGTCGTATTCAGCAGTATGGTGGAAAATAAGAATGTACTAGTAAAAGGTGACATGGCAGCTCCCGCACCGTATCAAGAAACTAAGCTACCATTTCTGGAAGTACGCTATCGTAAAAGAAAGCTACTCGCCGCATGAGGAAGAGTCGCCCGATTGGGAAGTACAGCTGCAGTTTACGGAAGTATAGTTTCTAAATCTGGAACAATGTTCCGCATTGGGGAATACCATCACCACATGAGGAAAGAAGTACATATGGAGAGAAGCACATCGAAAGAAGTACACATGAAGAAACTTCGTTCTGTGCACTATTTGTATTAGAAACACCGGAACCCCCGGAACATCTATGAGTCGAAGTAAAATGATCGTATACAGGACAATACCGAACCAGGAAGAGTGATTACCGTATATGGAAGAATTACCGGACTAAGAGCCACATAATATATTTTAAACACGTATTAGGCCAAACCGTTGCCATATCTGGAATTTTTTCAGAATATCGGGCAGTTCATCTCTGTCAGTTATCCCGGTAATCAAGGCCTTATTATATGCAGGACCACATCCAGTGCAGTACCACATCACCACACAACAGAATAACACAAGCCTACAGAGATACAAGCCCACAGAAAACAAGCCCACAGATTAACATGCTCACAGAAAACAAGCCCCAAGCCAGAAATAAAAAAAAGCCCGTACTTATAGAAGGGAAACGTCTATATGAAGGAATAGCGTGTGGGAGGAGGCGGGGGAGTGGTTTATCCGAGAGTATTCTGCCGGGCTGTATGCAGTCCGCGCACATACCCCAGAGTGAAGCGTTCTCCACCTTACCTTCCACAGAGTACACCCCGGCTACCCATTTGCCTGAGCTGCCGTGCCACCCCCGTACCTCCCCTTTTATTACTTCATTTTATGCCTTTTCGGCTCCTTCCATTTTCACCCTGTCTTTTCTTCCTCCCTCTTCTCTGTCTTGGCTCACCTAGCCATTGTGGACAGTGAAGTTGCCTTTTTCCATCTCCGGACAGTGAAGCTCCATTTTCCATCTCCGGACAGAGAAAATTCTTCCATTTTTCATACTTTTCCTTTTCACTTTTCTTAATTTTGTTTCCTTTTCCTTCCAGCTTTTTCCACTTTTTTCCCAGAATTCCATCTTCCCCTGTTCCTTTTCATTTCCATACCAATTTCAAGTGCATGGGGCAGACGATAAACACCGGCCATGCCATTCAGGACGCTTTTTTCCCACCGAAAACCCGTGAAAACTGCGGGGCCTGCCCCGCCTAAGGCGGGCCGAAGAAAATCGGACATTTCGGTCGAAGCAGGCAAACCCCGAGTGCCGGTGCAGCCCAGACCAGCTTTATCGCCGGTTTCGCCGGTTTCGCCGGCGTCTCCGATTTCTCCGATTTCTCCGGTTTCTCCAATTTCTCCAATTTCTCCGATTTCTCCAGTTTCTCCGATTTCTCCGATTTTTCCGGTTTCTTCGGGCAGCCCGGAGCTCGTGGGATCGAGAGCGGCGCCGAAATCGATGCTTTTGGATGCACTGGTGACGTTGGGCCAATCAGAAGAGACCTTGTACCAGAATCCACCAGAAGCGGCGGCTTTGAGTGATCAAGATGCTATTGATTACGGTGCATATACAGAATATGGCGTTGAACCGGGCTTACATGCAGGCGAGGAGTCTGAAACCAACGTTACTGGATTTGTTAATGACGCTCCTGCCCAACCTGAAGATAATGAAATCAAAGAGCCAGGAAATACGTCTGGCGGGAATGTGGAACTAGAAGAGGCTTTTATACCGGGCGGAACTGCATGCAGTGCCCCCGGTCCCATCGGGGCCAAATGGGTCAAGCTCTGCAGCAAGCCCATTTTCGATGGTGCAAATGGGACCATCTACAAGGCGGCAGATGCAGGAAACACCAAGGTTGTGGTGATCAAGTCGGTCCGAAAACAACCGCTGCAGTCATATGCACACTACTCTTTATCGGTGCATCGAGAGTACGAAAACCTCCGCAAGTGCAGTGCGTCCAAGAACGTGGTGGAAGTATACGATTTGGTGGCGGATTCGGAAACTCCCGAGCCCGAGCTTTCGCTCATTATGAAGTACTTCAAAATGGGCGATCTACTAGACTACTTGTGTGATCTTCGGAGCCGCAAAATTGACATGCCTATCCACCTCAAAGATGCCATTTTCAAGCAGATCGTCAAGGCTGTCAACTTTCTTCATAAGCACGACATTGTGCACCGGGATATCAAGCCGGAAAACTTTCTCATTGATTCCACGGGCATAATCAAACTCAATGATTTCGGGTACTCGGTGGACTTAACCCGTTTACAGGAGCAGCTTCCTTTAAATGACGATACGTGTGGCACTCCGTCGTTCAAGGCGCCGGAATTGTACTGGGTTGAAACCGAGAAGAAGCGTTTGGGCGAAAATGGTGAAGTGGACCTGGAGGAAGCGGAGAAAACAGAACGGCAAAAGAAGATTGCTAAGCTTGAGAAAATGCTCAAGCCGGAGTCGGAAAAGTCACTGCCTAAACAAGCTTCAGTGGGACTGCCACTACAGAAACTGCCACTACAGAAACTGCCACTACAGAAACTGCCACTACAGAAAACAGTGGAACTGCCCTTGGAAAACCTGCCACTGCTGCCGAAACTGCCTTCGGAACTGCCTTTGGGACTGCCTCTGGAACCGAAACAAAAAAGACCAGTTTCCTTTAACTTGGATTATAAAAGTGTGGATGTATGGGCCCTTGGAATCGTGTGTTTCCAGGTGTTCCTCATGTCCGTTCCGTGGCAAACGTCCAGCATCTACGAAGACAAAAATAAGAAAATGGAGGCGTACATGAAAAACTACCCCGACGGCCCCAAGGAGCTCCGCAGTTTGGTGGACAAGTTGAACGATAAAAACCACAGTGTGGCCATGAATCCTGCACTTACGCTTTTCAAGAAGATCCACTACGATGCCCGCATCGAACTTCTCCGTATGCTTCATCCCAACCCCAACAAAAGAGTCTCGTGTGAGGAGTTGCTCGATTCCAGCTGGTTGACCCAGGCCTACGCCAAGCCAAGTGACCTCCTCGATCTCAGGGACAAGAAGAACTAAACAGAATTTCTGGAACTGAAAGGAGTTGAGAGGTAATAGAGCTGGAGAATACAGTCAAGAAAGTGTGTTTTCATGCAGGACTGATGTTAATTAATGATCAGCGAACTCAAGAGCCTACGAATTGGGTTGGCGAGAGAGAAGAACTGGTTTTTGTGATGCTGAAGACCCTAATCTGGGTATGTTCTTGAACTAGTGGAATCGGGAAGCAGGGTGCAGGAATTCTCTGCAACCGAACCCGAAGCAGAAGCCAAGGCTCCTCAAACATAATGGACAGAAATTGCTTTTGCTTCATTCATTTCTGCTTTTACTCGTGGAAAATCGTGAGACACCGTGAAATTCTGAATTTTGAGATGGTATATCCTGGACCTTCCAGACTGCATAAGCTGTTTCGAGAAAATCGGGTGAAATTGCTCAGAAATTCCAGTGATTTGTGAATGGTTGATGAATATCCACTCGATCAAATGATAGACGGGAATGACTACGAACTGAAAGGATTGGACTGGATTGGTCAGAAATGTGCCAAACTCCAAGTCACGTGAGGTTCATTGGATGTGCCAATTTTTGCTATAATTAAGTCACACACGATTGACTCGTTAAACAACTCTTGATCAGGGGTTGATTTGGGGCCATCTTTCAATTAGCCATTGTCTGATTGACCAATGTGGGCTCCATACCTGCATGGTGCGCTACCTATAGTGGCCACGTGTCCACAAAGGAATTAGAATATAATGTTTTTTATATAGTTTTTTTTAGTACTTTTTTTTAATAGTCTTTTTTTTTTCATATTTCTTGAAATTCATAGTCTGGTATGATGCCGTTTCATGTTTGACCCACAATAAGCCCTATATGCAGGACACCCAACCTTTCTGGTGCAAATCGCCCAACAGAATCTGTAACAAATACATGTCGGAAGTATTCAGATAGCAGTCTCAGATTTCCTTTTCCGGAATCACGAATTAAAAATATTGCTAAGTGAAGACTGGACTAAACACCAGAATCTACAAGTCTATAATCATAAATGTGTTTCTTTTTTTTTTTGCTACAAGTACTGGTTTATGTAAAGTTTTAGGCTGGAGATTTGCCAAGAGAAATTATATACTTAAACTGTTTTGGGGTGAAGCAGGACGTTGTTTTTTCAATAAAGTCCGGCATATAAGCAACACAGGAAGAAATTGTTTCCCCAAAAATCTACACCAATATAAGACAGTCAATAGTCCATTTATTGCGCTGGCAAAACTATACTCGATAAGAATCTCTAGCTCAAATTGATTTAATTATGGTCCTGGGCTTAAACGGGCGTACCGAAGGAGACCCTCCTTCTAAAGACGTCTAGGCCGAGGTCTGTGACACATTCCTATACTTTGATTATACCCTTTAAATATCTATCGTCTGTCTATCCCCATGCTCATTGTAAATGTACCCATTTTCACCATCCATCCTCACATCCTAATTTGTCTATTTTCTGTCGTTTCTGTCGTTTCTGTCTTTTCTGTTTTCTCTGTTTTCTCTATCTTCTCTATCTTCTCTATCTTAATCCACGAGTTGAGGGAGTTCCTATAACGAGCAAGCCAGCCTAAAAGAGTAATATACTGATTTTTGTCTAATAACATCTACTCCTTTTCCACCATACTAAGAAGTAGTCTCTACTAATAGTGCTTCTACTAGTGACTAACTACTAGAATATTTGAGTAGTCTAACAATGTCAGTTGCCATGAAATTCGATACTTTTCTTAAACATTGGAGCGAGTATTCTTGCAGTTGCAGAAACGAGCTCTTCTGTGATAAATCTTTTTCATGGCTGTGCTACATTGTTTTAAGAACAAGTTATAGAAATGAAAAGACAAAAAGATGTCATAGGCTCTGACTAAAAAAAAAAAACACAATAGATAAACGTAGAAGGCTGAGTTGAACAAGGGAGTAATTAATGTAAAGTTTTAATTTTGTTCCTATTGCACTCAAGAAATACTGTGAAGTATACCTGGAAATTTCAACCAGAAGAGATGGTTTTTAGAATGTGTCTACCACTAATATTAGTCTTGATAGTGTGGACAAGGTATTTCGGTTTATGCACAGTACTTTTTAATTTCGGTTTATGTACAGTATTTTTGGATTAACAGTACTTTTGATTTTATCTCTTCATCTTGTCTGTATCTGGGACTTGCAGTAATTTGATAGTATTTCAAGAAACTCCCGGTGGCCTAGCTGGTTAAGGCGCAAGACTGTAATGGATAGGAATCTTGAGATCGGACGTTCGACTCGTCCCTGGGAGATTTTTTTTGCATTTTATTCTGCTGGAAACTGCAGGTTTTATAATTATTGTGTGGAAGAATTGCAGTAGTGAATGTTCTGCACCAGACTGCATATAAAGTAGTAAAAGTACTGTATATAGGGCTCGTGTCCTGCACACAGGCCAATTTTGCCGGACTCAAGAACATTCTGAGTGGGCTCTACTTTCACATAAAAATGTGTTTTTCAAACAAATTGTTCCTCTACGCATATGAGCCATTGCGTCTTGTACCAAAAAATTCTCCTGCACATAGTACACCTCCCTTTTTTTTTTTTTGTTGTTGTACAAATGGTTATAGTTCTATAATCATCGGGGATACCAGCTGACACTCTACGAGAATCTCTATAAGGCACTCTACATGCTTCATAAATTTTTTACTATATACACTCCTTGGCTGTATTTGTTTTTTGAAGTCATCGAACTCACTGTCAATGCCTTGTTTGACGTTCTCAATCGAAGTCTCGTCATAGGTCTTGATGCGCCACGTGACCTCCGTTCCGCCCTGGATCAATTTCAACAGCTTTTTTTTTTGCTGGCTTTCTTTGCCGCATATAATGTGCCTAGCAAATCGGGTGGTGCCACTGTTCTTAGCACGTTGGGGTAAAGCAAGCGGTCGATAGTACTTCTTAGGGTGTACGGCCTATCGTACTGCACCGGAGTACTTGGTAATTGGAGGCACTTTTTTATACCACTATAGGAATGGCGTATTTAATGGCACTTACCTTTCAAGGATAGGAGCCGTATAATGACGAGCAAATATGGTCAAATGGATCTGTTTCATGTAGATAAGTGATGCGCTAGTACACCCTAAGATGTTGGTCCTGCAGGCAAGACCATTGATGTGTAATATATTCTTTGATAATCAATCCTTCTAAACTTCACTCCAAAGATCTCCTTAGATTGCTATCGTAATTGCCACTGGGTACTTCCCCTGAAAATATCCACTGACTATACACTTTTGCCTTTTTTTGCCCACTAAAAAAATCTCCGGTTTGAAAACCCTTTCTGATTCCCCTCATACCCTTATTGAGTAGAAAGAGTGTCCCCAGCAGTCAATTTCTGTCTCTATTCGAACGTGGTCAGACGCATTTTCAAAAAAAAAACTTGAATTTTTTCTNGGTCAGACGCATTTTCAAAAAAAAAACTTGAATTTTTTCTTGGGGGGAAGGGGTCCTTATATACCCCGAGCGCGAGTGGCTGCAAAACCCCTCACCACTGCATGACAATAGCGGGGAAGAACGTGCATTAGACTACAGAAGGAGGTGCAGCAAGTGACCTGAAACAAGGTGCTGTAAAAATGTCGCTGAAACAAACATGCATATCTTTTGGCTATAAATAAGAGGGTTCCCGCCTTCGCAATGCCTTCATTTTTTTTATGTACTACTTCTTCGACAACGAAAACCAAATGTTACATTTGGGATAGCCATACTATAGCTGCCATACTACAGCTTGAACTTCCAGCTGAAACAAGCCATGTGGAAAATTATGGAAATTTAAATTTGATTAAGGGGTGAAATGAACATTTACCAGTTAATACCGACAATAAGCTATTGCTATCGATTAAAGATACAATCTATCTTTGCATACAATATTCAACGTCTTAGTGGTATAATTTGGATCTCAAAGTACTACAAGTATGAGCATAATCCTTTTTTCCAGATATCAACATTAAATTGTCGTCAATTGGGATTGAGAGCTGCAATTACTTCTTTTGGTATAGATCAAGACTGTACAAGTGGTGTCTGTGTGCAGTACGCTGCTCAGCCCGCACGTGACGTGTGACAGGCGTGAATCCAGTTACTTATCAGGCGGATACAAGTTCAACCCCTTTTAATCGGCTATTTACATTCAAAGGAAAGCGGGGAATTTTACAGGCATCTTCAAAATAATGGCCAAAGCGGGGTTCGGCACGACCAAGTATCAGTCCAAGCAGCTCAAAGCATCCGGGCTCCAGAAACTCCGGTACTACTGCTAGCTTTGTCTGAAACAATGCCGAGACTCCAACGGGTTCTAGAACCATCTCAATTCGCCATCCCACCTCGGGAGAACATCCAATCTTTCCTAAGACGGCACGGGCGCGAGGAAAACGAAAAATTGCAGATTTCATGGCCCGCTTCGGGTAATTTCAGCTCCAACAGCGTATATTAAAGGATTAACCACGCCACAAAGAAGGTCTCCGCCAACAAGTACTACCGGGAGTATATTCTCAATGATAAGGACCACGTGCATATGAACGCCACAAGGCGGACCTCCCCCACGTCGTTCGTGCAGTACTTGGGCACCACGGGGGAGGTGCATGTGGATATTCCACCAGACGAGGATGAGTTTGATTTATGTATCAATTTCGTTATTAAATATCTCTATGAATTTTCTCAAGTCTTAAGTGGCTGCCGGAAACGAAAGAGAAGAGTTAGAGGAGTCAAAAGAGGCCGTAGGGAATAAAGGCAATAAGGAAAGCAAAGTAAAGCCAACCCCGAAAGTTAACCTTCGTCCCGTTCCGCTATCATTGCGGAAACAGTCAAATCCGTTTTCCGCAGCGACGATGACTAACTGTGGAAAGATTAGTGAATCTTTGCATTTGACACGGAAAATCTAAAGGGCAATCTGGCCTGTTTCCCATCCTAGCTGCGAAAAGGGGCCTTTGTATTGCTCCAAATTCATCGGGAGTCACTCATTTCCGTCTAAACAATGGTCATGGCAAGACAGGTCCTGTACACAGGAATCCGTCCATTCAAACCTTGAACCAGATATTGATACAAAGACCTTTTTTGGTTTTGTTTCGAAAAAATCATGCCTCTATACATACCGTATTTTTTAGATTGTTCGCTAAGAGTTCCCGGTTTTTATGCGTCTCTGTTTCAAGGCGGTTCTCGACTCCATCTCATTCTGGCTTGTTCCGTTTACCCACACAATGATTCCCGGCCAAACCAGTCAATTCAGGCAAAACCTTCTTAGTTATAGAGGTCATGCTTCGAACTGGAAAGATTCAATCGGCCAATGTCAAATCAAGGTTGGCCGGTGACTGGGTAAGTATTCGCGGTCAAGCAAAAAGAGTGACCAGGGCTAGCGCTGGTTTTTTTTTGCCAAAAAATCTCTATCCTCATGTATTGGACAAAACAGCTTTCACCCAGCATCAGTGATTGAGAGTTGGCTCCATCAAAAAGCCTCACCAAAGCTTCATCCTTGAGGTGATTTGTTGAACATGTTGTACTACAGTTGAAGAGACTGTATGATGGGGAGCTGCATATAAACACGAGTGTATTTTCTGCGGTTGAACGCAGGCTGACTGCGGAGGTCACCGAAACGGGCGTTTAATTGTTTCGTCTCTACATCTTGCAGACAGCAGCATGCAAGTGCGCATGGCAATGCATGGGAAAACGTGCCTCTAACACAGGTATAAATAATCCAGCCATCGCCACAAACGATAAGCATACCAAACAATCATACCAAACAAACATAACGAACAAAATGCATTTCAACCAAATTATGATGCTAGCCATAGCAATAAGAACGGCCTACTCCAGAACGGAGGCAAACATCAATCCCATCCCCGTGGACAAAGTGTTGGCTAAATCAGACAGTGAAGCGGATCCAATTGACGCCATGGAGGCATCTTCAAACCCAGTAAGCCTCTTATATGACTTTACCTTTGACCAAAAACCAAATGCCGGGGCAGAAGGGGTGGACGAAAACGGAAGAAGCTCAGAGTCTGACACGTTTGATGGAACCATCACCAAGATAGGAATGCCGCAGGGAGCAACGTACGACGCCAGCCAAGCAAATGCCAACATGTTGCCTCTCATGATGGGCCAAGTGAAAGTAGGAGACAAGCTCTCTAGCGTGAGGGCCAAAGTGGGGGAAAAAGTGCAAGAGAAAATGGAGAATCTTCCCAAGAGCAGGCCCTCAAGAGCCCTGGTTGGAGAGGCCATAAGGTGCGGGGAAATGCGGCGGCTGCTGAAATATAATGGCTGGATATGCAAGTACACCGGCTTGGTGTGGAAAAACTATTCCGGAAAGATGCGGCTGTGGCTCAACCAAAGCTGGTTCGCCACAGTGATGAATGGGAATACGATGGTGACGGAGTCGGTGGGATATCTGCCAAACCTAGGCCTTATCGCAGATCTCATCAAGCAGATATCGGGCAACAGATGCGGCGGGAGGGCGTACAAGGACGGCAGAATGAACGTTGGAATTGCCACTCAATTCGGGGTATGGAATTGCAAAACTTCCGCGTCAAAACAAGAGCTCCAGGAGGCCGTGCGGAAGTGCATCGGAGCAGCGAACGATAGGTCGGCCGTATCGTACTGTTGTCGAGTGGATGACTCAAATAAGTGGAAAGCAGATGTCCGGATAATGAGAGATGACGTTGATGGAGACATTTGGTCCATCCCCTGCAAGTACTAAGCGAGGTGAACTAACTTTGTGTATCTGTTGTCAGAAGAAAAAAGAAATAATAAAAAAAAAAAATTGGGACAGGCATGCATGTAGTAGGAAGGATCACCACGTAAGGAAGATAATCTTTACTGAAGTGTGCAAGCGAACGGGAAGAGACCATACCAAATATGTCCATGCCATGGCCATGCGTAATTGGCCAGTATGCAGGATATGCATTAAGCACGCGTTTGTGTGCAGGCTGCAGCTGAAAGCGATTTTAATTGTGGTGTATTTCTATGCAGGTGGGGCGTCTGAGAGGTACGGTGCGACTATATAAGAAGGTCGTCCCCCTCATAGGATTTGCAGCCATTGATTTTTGCTCTTGACGACCATGCTCGTATAAACCAATATCCACAAGTTTCCGGGACCATTGCGTGCTCACTGAGTACAAGTCGAACCAATTTGGCCTCCAAACACACATCACTATTTTTAGATTGGAAGTGGGATCCTCTTGGTTGTCATTTGGTTATGCCATGACTACTTAATTAAGGTACTGGGGGAAGGTACAATATCTTCCGCAATGGAAACTGGGAGTGTGTGTTTTGGTAGCTCCACTACTACTGTTGATTTCTCCTCATGCAAATCCAACCCGAACTACTACAGCTACTTCAACAAGAGCCTTCTGACGTGTATTCTTCACTATGAGGAGCAAAGTCAGTCCGAGGAACTCTAACAATTTGCGTATGTTTATGAAGGGGATTGGAGAAATTAAGTGAATTTTGTTTCATAGTCCAAGATCCAAGTGAAATGTTTTCAATTGAAGATAAACGAGATTGATTCAAATAAAAAATAAAAGTGAAAAGCTTGAAAAATGAATGAGTTTTATAATCGTTCTCGGAGTCTAGGTCCGCTTATTGAAGAATTCTGGGCTTTTTTTGGGGGTGCGGATGGCCTTTTTACAGCTTTTCTTACTTTTTTTTATTTTTTTGTTTGGCTTAGTCAGCTTCTTTCACAACCTTTATGATGAATACCGTTGGTCAAAACCAATGACTGGAACTTGAAGACTGACTCAAAGGATACAAATGAAAAGCTTACGGGCTAGAAGCTAATGCTGAATTACCAACACCTCTTTATAGGAGTGAACCGACAAATTCCGGTAAAATGTTCACTAAAACAATGCCTAATTAATGACAAAAACCAGCAAAAGATGTCTTAGATTATTGAGTTGAATAAAAGTCCGCAAGCCCTTTTTAGATGATTGTTGCTGTTTATAAAGCCTTGGGATATATACGTACTGCACGGAATGACTTTGTCTGCTTTACGTTCATTTTCTGGTGTATACTCCAGTTCATCTTCAAGGAATGAAACAATCCATTAAAAATGGCCAGTCTCTCGGTTATGCAGGAACCTTGAAGTGTATCTTGAATATATTACTCTACTGTGGACTTAGGACCGATTCTCAGATACCACAAAAGCTACCGCAAGATTCCAGTGAAAGCCCCAGGGAGTGCATATTTTCAAATACTTTTTGACACATTCTTTTTTTTTTTCAGAAAGGCTAGATTTGTAGAAGAACGGTTTGTGAGGCTTAAAAATTGCCTATTGAGTGAACTATTCTGGAAGGCTTGGTGTGGCTGTTTTAGGACCTAGTTAAACACACTAGAGGACTTGATACAACCAAAAATACAATCTTCACCTACATGGACATTTTCCGGAAAACAGACATCTAGAAATTTGGAAATTTTGACATCTATGCGTTCTGAAGTGCTTCTGTTGATAGTGTATTTATATAGTGCGAGAGGCCCCAAGGCTAGTGATTAAGCATACCAAGGAGAGTTTCAATAATTCCCTATTATAAATTGGACATGATCAAGTAAATAATAATATTGCTGGTTACATGATAATAATAAGAATAGGCTTGAGGCTTTTTGAAGTATGGGGAATCGTGGATATATAAGAGGGAATTAGTAGGTTGGGCAAAGTCACGTGACCGAATCCCATTGACCTAAAAGTGATTCAGTACAAAAAAAAAAAACAGACACCTGGACAATTGATTCTGATTAAAATTTTCCGTTGAGTAGATTGAAATTAGTCTCAAGACGGTAGCTTCCGTTCCAAGAATCTCTAGTCCATAAAGCACACTATCCACAAGTGCGACCCTCAATTAATACCCACAGACTTCGAGTCTAGCTCAGACAACCAATTAGAATTATTCATATAATCACATTTTCTTTCAAATTTTCGGTTCCATAACGTCATATGCTGAAAAAAGATCCAATTTTTAAACCGAAGTGATGCGTTCCATGGCTCTTTAAATTGTTATTTGAAGACAAGTGCGGAATACAGTTCCATGAAAATGATACACATTTCCGTAGTATTTTTCCAAAGTTGAAAAAATTCCATAATATGTTTTGGGATTTGAAGTTTCTGTAACGACAATAACCTGTATACAAATCAGGGATGTCAGACATGTACTGGTGCACTGTTAGATAAGCTTGGTGTGCACAAAAAAAAAAGCGAAAGTGGAATAGTAAAGTGAAAGTGAAAAAAAAAAGTATTTCACTTCGCGACACATTTTCCTTTGATTTGAGTCCACTTCTAAAAATTTCGTTCTTTTACCTTAAACCCGCTCGAATTTCTGGTTCAAATAATTGTCACAAATCAACTTTCAATGCGACTCGAGCCTTTTCGCACCCAATTTGGAAGCTCCACTTTTCATCACATCACCTTACGCCGCAGTGAGTGCAATCGGGGGTACTTAAGCCCGACAGTGTGGAAAATGGTTCTTACCAAATGAGGCCAAAAAAAGGATTATTGTAAAAGTAAAATGAATCTCCAAAGTGACTTGGTTGCTGAGATCGCTATTTCTCGAAACCACTCAATATCGTGCCCACAAGTCGCTTCACTTCTTTTGCGTAAGTGACTCTCAGATGTGCACACAGAGTGGACTCGGAGACTAAAAGAAGTGATGTTCAAGCCTTCCATTTGAATTTCAATATATTTAAACTCTTATCATTTTGTTATTTTAAGCTAATACTTCTAAGAAAGTACTTGGGATTCTATTGAAGAATGGCTATGTGGCTGGCTCAGACTACAGATTCACCTTGGAATCAGTGTGCCGATTACAAACATTAACCTCTTATTTAGTTGGAATTTGAAAACCATCTTTAGCGCTATACAGAATGTAGTAATAGTATATTGCCATGAATTAACACTAGAGGATTTGAACCTGTTGGTGGTGCACTTTAGCAAAGGCACTTGGAGCGTAAACGCGGAGGGTGCCGGAATCTGTACCTCTTCTCACATGTGTATGTAAACTAAAGTATTGTACTCACCACTTTCTTATCCTCCTCCAAAATCAAGCAACCGAATTTTGCCTTGATAATCGAAGACCAACAAGAAACTGAATATCGTTGCTGACAAGTTTCCTTCCGTTATATCGAATTTCCGAAATCAATTCTCCCATCTCATTAACCACGAGACTGAACTAACCAGCGTTTGCAACCAACGGTCGCAAGCAACCTTACCTGGAAACGCAGATCGAGCAGTTCCACTTGGAA
>NLAM01001473.1:0-37963 GCA_002370325.1 Metschnikowia hawaiiensis | reverse complement strand
GATTGGTCGTGATCCCAACTTGGGCACTTGTGGTTACGGGTTCCCTGGCTGAGGGAACTATATAAGACAACAAACATTCACTCTAGTATAAGGAGAACAACAGACATTCACTCTAGTATAAGTAGAACAAACCACTACTTCCAGTACTGCATATAAGACAAGCTAAGTTTAGTCATGAGCCAACCAACCACCACTTCCTCTTACTTAAGAGAGTTATTGGAGATCAAAGAGGCAGTCATTCCGAAACACGAAGTTGTTTATGAAACAGCGTAACAAAAAATGCTTGAAATGCTTGAACAATGGTTTGGATGGTGGATCGTCCTGCACACAGTTCGCGCACGGTATTTTTAGCGTCTTATTCGTAAATACTGGTTATTCTTTTCTCAAGATTTAATCACCATGGCCCTCCAGTCGTTTTTACCGTGTACTGGTCACGGGCCTGCATATAAGTATGTATGGATGAAACACTTCTTCGTCGTTACATGCAGGTGCCATTGCCACCCGTCGGGGCCAATACTTAAGAAGGAAGTCCCGCTCCTAGGCTTTTACAGGGAACGAATCAGTTAAGCACTGGAATTAGCCATTTCCTGGTATTAATTTCCAGACACACCAGTACACCCTAAGATAGACCAGTACCCCAAGATAGCTCAGCTTTTGAACTACAAGGGGGCAAAGTTCAATTTTTGTCATGTCTCATGCACACCCGCATACTTATCTGCAGGAATGTATTTATATGCAGGTCGGCTGGGGGTATGTATCTCGAGAATCAGTAATTGGAGCAATGTCAAAATTAGTCATCACCTTGCTACTATGCATTAAATGTATTAAAAAAAGTTTGAGCCAATTTTACCCGGTGGTGAACGAGAAACCTACCATTCCCTCGTGCCACTGATGCATGTCCTGCATCTAGTCTCCCCGTTCCAATCGACTTGGGTGTGTTGACGTCTTACTCATACCAAGTGGACGGGTCCGATGAGAAGACCACCGTAGCAACCACTAGACCAGTACACCCTATAGATAGATAGACCAGTACATCCTAAGATAGATAGACCAGTACACCCTATGATTCTCTGCATGTGTAGTCTGAGATGGTCCTTCCTATTTAGGCAATTTTAGCCACCGCTTTTTCTGCCATCAGATCGAACCAAAAAATACTGCCCCAGCCGTTAGTCTCTTCCTAAAAAGTAAAATTTATATCGGCTCTAACTTGCTCGATCCAGTTACACCTTGAAAAAAAGGCTGCAAAAAAAAACATTTCGTGTGTCCTGCATATACGCCCTTCACCTGCATACATATATTATAAGCCGTAAACTCCAATCTACTCTTTACAAAACCTTCCATGACTTGGTTTGAGATTCTGAGATGACTAGTGGGGTGTATGGGCCGGAATTGTCTTTCTTGTGTGCAGTCCAAACCAATATTCATGCTTATACACGGTAAATGCAAGTCACGTGTTGTCCTCCCTCGGAATTACTGTCTTCCCTCGGAATTAATATATCCCTCGGAATTAATGTATCCCTCGAAATTAATATATCCCTCGAAATTGTTGTCTTCCCTCAGAAGTACCATTTCCGGGCCTTATATCCAGTTCCGACCTATTGACTCAGGTCGTTTCATCCTGCCCACCAAGAACCATTCCTCCTGGTTCTGCTCGAATATTGATCTAACTTGTATTTAAGAAGAAANCATCCTGCCCACCAAGAACCATTCCTCCTGGTTCTGCTCGAATATTGATCTAACTTGTATTTAAGAAGAAATTTCCGTTTCTAGAACTTCAAATCTGGTCTGTGTGGGCCATTCCGAGGGTTCTTCTTGTATGTCACGTGACTCCTCTGACCGGAATGGCCAATTCCGGTCAAACCCACCTTCCTTATTCTTGCTCTTAAGAATGTCCGGATTTTTCTACTACTAAAAAATACGAATAGAGGGTCTTGGAATTCCAATATGCAAGAAAAACGTTTTGGTCACGTGACCTTTCATTTCCGAGGGTACGTGCCTTCACAACCCAAAAGAGTAATTGAAAAAAAACAGTTTCTTTTCTTTATTGAAAGCACCCTCGGAAATCACAAGATAATGGAATTAAGTTAAGATTTGGCTGGAAAAAAAAAAGGTCCTGCACTTACCAGTTTATTATATGCACAACAAGTTTTTTCAGTATTTTTGGCTCTAAAAGTTTATTGAAGTAAATTGATTCTTGTAAAGCCATTAAACCCGTGCCTCCTGGGTCTGGGGTGCAGTGGGAAAAGCCTTTACTGGAGCTCTAAGTGCAGGAATGAAGACCCTGCACTTGGTTGTGTTCCGGTATACACGGCGTGCATCATCCCTGAAACCAAGGACCCAAGCCCCCGCTTATTTGAAACAACCCTGAAACAATCAATGGCGGCGTGCGTGTGGGGTGCATGCAGATTGGTTTTGTGTACGCGGTACAAACGGAAACAAAAAAGTATAAATAGAGGCACGTTCCCCCGGGAAAAACGTATCGAAAATTAAAGTATTTTATTGTTTATTTTTTATTTAATAAGGTCATGTGCATTGAAGGGCCAAGTGATTTGGTGTTTTTGGTGTTTTTGGGTGTTTTCAAATAATGCCTTCCTTGGCCAAGACGATGTTTACTACAGTTCTCAATGGGGTCATGGGTGTTTCGGACCCTAGTGTTCTTTGCAGCAGATGATGGATGCAGAAAAGGACTAAACAGTTGTGGACTGTATAAAGAGACTGGACTGCACATTATCTGTTTCAGAATGCACGATTTGTTTCAGACTGCACCATCTGTTTCAGATTGCTCTGCATTTAGTCTGCATACTCACGTATCAGTTCTCCAAAGATACTAGTGCTAGGGATCTCCAGAGTATTGCGTGCATAAGTGCAGGCAAGATATGCGAGGCTTTCTCGCGTTTTTTGGCGGCTTCTTTTTTTGGGGCTGTTTGGCTGGCGCCGCGCCGGGGCACGTGACCAATGCAGCCATCATCCTGCACATAGTCGCGGTCGTGGCGGTCACATAACAGGCACGATGAGCAACACAAGAATCTACTCTACCCATCATGAGCGATTCCGAGGACATTGCCCTCTCCAAGTTACCCAAGTCGGTGGCGGTGAAGCTTGAAGATGACGACAAACCTTTGGATCTGTTGAACAGCACCCGAAAAAGGAAAAAGTCCAAGGACGAGCGAGGCCAGAAAAAGCCCAAGAAGTCCAGGCTGGAAAAGGCCAAAGCCACACAGTCGTCCAAATCCAATGGCAAGGCTGCCAAGGAACCCAAGGCTGCCAAAGAGTCCAAGGAACCCAAAGAAGAGGATGAACTCAAAACGGAACAAAAAGAGCCCAAAGCGGAAGACGCTGAAGATAAAGATTCCCAGGAAGAGTCCGACGATTACAAGTGGTGGGAGGATGAGAAGTTTGGGGAGGGGAACGAACGGTGGCAGACGTTGGAGCATGCCGGAGTGATTTTCCCGCCCGAATACGAGCCGTTGCCGTCGTATGTGAAGATGTATTACGATGGAAAAGCGGTGGATTTGCCGCCGGCGGCGGAGGAAGTGGCGGGATTTTTCGGGGCCATGTTGGAGACGGACCACGCCAAAAACCCGGTGTTCCAAAAAAACTTCTTCGAGGACTTTGTGCAGATCCTAAAGGAGTGTGGGGGAAACACCAACATCAAGGAGTTTGCCAAGTGTGATTTCACCAAAATGTTTGCATATTTCGAGAAGCTACGGGAGGAGAGGAAGAACCTCAGCAAGGCAGAAAAGAAGCTTGTTAAGGATGAACGAGACCGGGTCGAGGAGCCATACCGCACGTGTTTATTGAATGGGCGCAAGGAAAACGTGGGCAATTTCAAGGTGGAACCGCCGGGGCTTTTCCGTGGGCGGGGAGCACACCCCAAAACAGGAAAGGTTAAGCGCAGAGTGTACCCCGAAGACATTACGCTTAACTTGGGCCAAGAGTCGCCAATCCCAAAAGCACCCGAGGGCCATTCGTGGGGTGCAGTCCGCCACGACAAGTCGGTGGTGTGGCTCGCCATGTGGAAGGAAAACATCTCCGACACGTTCAAGTACGTGAAGTTGGCGGCCAACTCGTCCATCAAGGGCATTTCCGACATGAAGAAGTTCGAGACGGCGCGGGAGTTGAAGAAACACATCGGGCATATCCGGCAGGACTACAACAAGATGTTGAAGAACCAGTTCATGCAGAGCCGGCAGATTGCCACGGCCACGTACCTCATTGATGTGTTTGCCTTGAGAGCCGGCGGAGAAAAGGGCGAGGACGAGGCCGATACCGTGGGGTGCTGCAGCTTGCGGTACGAGCACGTGACGTTGAAGCCTCCCAACACGGTCATCTTCGATTTCTTGGGTAAGGACTCCATCCGGTTTTACCAGGAAGTGGAGGTGGATCGGCAAGTGTTCAAGAACCTCCGGATCTTCAAGAAGGAGCCCAAGCAGCCGGGCGACGATTTGTTTGACCGCATCTCGCCGTCCACCTTGAACAAGCATCTCCAGGGTTATATGAAGGGCTTGACGGCGAAGGTGTTCCGGACATATAACGCCTCCAAGACCATGCAGGACCAAATGGACTTGATTCCCAATGAGGGAAGTGTGGCGGAGAAGGTGTTGAAGTACAACGCGGCCAACCGGACGGTGGCCATTTTGTGTAATCACCAGCGCACGGTGACCAAGGGCCATCAGTCGTCGGTGGAGAAGATCCACGACAAAATCAAGGAGATGGAGTGGCAGAAGCTCCGAATTAAGAAGATGATCCTGCAGATGGACAGCCTGCAGGAACAAGATCATCCCGAGTATTTTGCCGAAATCAACGACATGCCGCAAGAAATGGTACGGCAGATTATCCATGAACATGGCGATAAGTTGAAGGACCAGGCAAGGAAGAAATGGGCCCGGGACAACGAAAAACGACTGCTAGAAAAGCAACCATTGCTTACGTCCCAGGACTTGGACGAGCGGCTCCTGCAGGTAACGGAGACCGTGGCGGCGTACGTCAAGGAAGTCGATAGCGGGGTTGTTCAGGTGACCAAAGGTGCAACGGTGGAGAAGCTTCGGGCCCAAGTGGAAAAGATTGAAAACAGAATCACAAACACCAGTGTGCAGCTCAAGGATAAGGAGGACAATCTGGAGGTGTCGCTTGGAACTTCCAAATTGAACTATATCGATCCGCGGCTCACGGTGATGTTTTCCAAGAAGTTCGGCGTGCCCATCGAGAAGCTCTTCACCAAGACCTTAAGGGATAAGTTCAACTGGGCCATCGAGTCCACCGACGAAAACTGGAGGTTTTGACGAAAAGGGAAAAAAGTGACGAAAAGAGCCAAAAAGGTGACGAAAAGGGAAAAAAGGTGACGAAAAGGGAAAAAAAGGTGACGAAAAGGGAAGGAGAAGACGAAAAGAGCCAAAAAGGTGACGAAAAGGGAAAAGGGGGGAGACCCCGAGATTTTGACCAGGGGAGACCCGAAAGAGGCGTTTCTTTCTCCAGTCTCGATGCCTCGAAGAATGATCCACTTGTTCATTCTATACCGATGGTTCATTCTATACCGATGGTTCATTTATTGGGAAACATTTCCCAATCCGGCTGGAATGGTTCTGCATCGAAGAACTCATCCTGGTTAGCATACAAATAAACACAATATAGATACAATACACTTGGTGCATTGGCTGTATTGCAAGTGTGTAATGCTCAATGTAGGACTTGGTTCGGGCGTTTTCCCGATTGGGCACATTGCATGCTCAGTTGGGCTCTGCCATGTTGCATGCTCACTCGGGCCCTTTGCCTAATTCGGCACATTGCAACCCGGATTAGGGTCCACTGAAACCCCGTTTGTAGCCCTGCCGCCGTCGTACTCCACGTATCTCGGCGCGTCCTGCATGGCGCGTGCGCAGAGAACATCCTCACAATGACAATGGATTAGACACAATAGAGAAAAGACAATGGCTAAACGCATCAACCATCTCGCTTAATCCATCGCCATGCTTATCCTTATCTTTCCGTCACTTTTTCCCCATTCAGCCACTTTCTCCTCTTTTCGTCTCTTTCCCCTTCCGGCTCTTTTCCATCCCTCAGTCGCGGTCTTCACTTGCAGCCAGTGACGCGTCGCAGGGACGCCATCAAAACACGCTTTCGGTGACATAATCTTCACCTGCACACCCATCTCCACCACCTTCACCTTCTTCACCTTCACCACCTTCTTTTGAATCCACCTTCTTTGAATCCACCTTCTTTGAATCCACCATGAAGTTTGTTCCGATTTGTTTGGCAATGCTAGCCTCCACCCAGGCCTTGCAAGGTGCCTTGGGGAGAAGACACCTCCATCATCAACACCGGCGTGCTGTTTCCAGCTCCACCACCGAGCAATCCAAGTCCACGGAATCCACATCCATTTCCAAATCCACCCAATCCAAATCCACGGAATCCAAGTCGATTGAATCCAAATCCACATCCAAGTCCACGGAATCCCATTCAACCCAATCCACTTCTCAAACCACGAAATCTCAGAGTCGGTCGAGTTCCACGGACCAGGCCCTGTCGATAACCCTGGCACTCCCGTCCCTCGACTCCTTGCCCACGCTTACCCTGTCAAGCTCCTCATCCTCGGCCACTTCATACACATACCAGGCGACGGTGCCGACGCAACTCAAGAACCCGTATATCCTGAAGTCGACGCTCCCCACCAACTCGGTGTTCATCATCGTGGCCGCGGTCTTGGGCCTCCTCACGCTCGGCTTCTTCGTGGCCTCCTTCGTCATGTGGATGGACAGCCGCAGGAAGGCAAAGAAGGATAAGGAGGTGCAGTACTATAACCCCTTCCAGTATAGCCAAAGCGAAAAGGGGCTCTTGCTGCAATCCTCGGACTCGTCGCTGTACTCATTCACCGCCTCCTCCGGCTCCACCACCAGCCAGGGCCGGTCGTACCGGGAAATGCTGATGGGCTTGGCCACCGCCGGCAACCGCACGTCCATGACCATCAGTCCTGTGTTCGAGATGATGCAGTCATCCCGCTCCAACCTCGAGCTTCCTCTCTTCAACGACTCTTATACCCAGTCCAATACCCAGACCTCGACGCCGGACCTTTTATACACCGAAGACCGAACCTCCTCCTCGGACTTGTTGAAGATGCTGGACTCTCTGCAGCCCCGCCCGCCCAGAAAGTCGAGGCCTCCTTCCCAGCTTCTAGACGATTTGCTCTTGGGCATTGAGTATGGTGAGGAGTACCCAACCAGGAAGTAAAGCTTTCCCACACCCGTTTTATAGAGTATTGTATTATAAGAACCACATATAGACAAGCCTTGCTTTCTGATGTTATTTATGAATTCTTTTCACAGGACATTGGTGATTTGTATGAGTGAATGTACTCCTTGGCTGTAATGGTTGAAATCGCTGTAATCGCTGTAAATTGCTCTAAATTGCTGAAGTTAGGGATGTAACCTTTATCATTGGATAGCTTTAATCTGGTTTTGTGGCCGTATTCATATATGGTTATGGGGCTTGGTTGAGCGTGGCTGCAATTTCTGGTGGGGTGAGCATGGTGGCCGCGGCCGCTTTATATATGCTCGACTGTTTCATATCCGATACGTCCTAAACTTGCATTTGTGTCTGCATTTGTGTCTGCATTTGTGTCTGCATTTGTGTCTGCATTTGCCACCAAACCTGCAGCTCGGGATATATAAGTAGACTGTCTCCAGCGCATCACTGCATTGCTTAACCTTATTGTTCAGGTTCACAGTTTACAGCACCTAATGTTTACAGCACCCAATGAAATTATGGGCCACTGACTATTGGACTAGATTACTGAGTGCTGCATTACTAGATCAAAGGACATAGAATCTTGGGCTGCTGGACTTGTCTGACTAGATACACCAGTTGATAATCCAAATAGTTATCCAATCAAATTACACCGTTTCAGAATCACTTTGACTAGAGCAGAATCTGTGCAATCTGAAATTTTATACTGACCCGAATGGTGTTGATATGAAAAGAAGAGGGGCCCAAAAGGGGGTGTCCCGTCAAGGTGTTGGGTTGTGTGCAGGAACCGTCAACTGAAGTCAACTGAAGTCAATAAGCACGCCACAATTTATACTTTTCCAAGAGTATTTGGGTTCAATTTCATCACTCCTTATCCCCATGTGAAACTCAGGATTCCTATGGGATTCCCCGATTTTTCGTGCCACGATTACCTTTTTCTGTCGTCTAATCAGTATTGTCAGAACCACCACCAAAGTGTTAAAAACTATGGACGCACCGTGAAAAAAAGGAAAAGCAATACGATTCAAAAAAAAGAAAAGAGCAAGAGAAAAAGGAGCAAAATACAAAGGGTTTATGAAAACTCAACTAATGGCCGTTTAAAAGAATTGATCAGACTGGCTTGAGGTGGAAGTGGATGTTGAAGTGGCTTGGAATTGGAATTGGAATTGGAATGGGTGGGGGACTGCACATTGGGTGGAGCAATGTCGGCACCGGTTTCGCACCCTTTTCCATGCACCCCACTCCGCATGCTCTGGCTCGTTGGCAACATCCGCGGGGTGACCCCTAGGAATGCGAATACTCCACAGCCAACTTCTTCCACCTCCATCAATCCAAGGATCCACACATTCAACCAAAAGATCCACCATCCAATCAAAAGATCCATACATCCAATCCAAGGACTACTCCCTTTTTTTGCCAAGCTACTCACTTTCCTTGCTCAGAGCCTATCCCTAGAAACAACTGATTGAAGACCGATTTATACAAGATGTTGAACGCCGCCAGAATCTCCAGAACCCTCTCCAGAGCCGGAGTCTCCAGAACCACAATGTCTATTAGAGCAGTCTCCGGAACAAGCACTAGATTGGCCAAGAACGACGCCTCCACAATTGACTCGTTCAGATTGCCCTCGCAAACATCCATCAACGAATGGGAGTTCAAGTACGACTTCATGCCCAAGGTGGCGGAGCCCAAGATCCCGCCCGTGAGCCCCGAGGCAGTCAAGCAAGACATTGCGCTCAACAAAAAACAGCAGGTGGAGAAGGAGTTGTTCACCAAGGAATTGAACCAATCATTCAAGGTGGAGGCCAACGACTCGGCGGTGTTCCATGGCGGAGAAACCGTTGCCGCAGAGCCAGAGTACCTTGGCGACCGAGGCTCCGGCCCCGTGGACTCGTCTCCCGCTGGAAAGAAGCCTGAGGTGCAGAAAACAGCCAATACCGACAAATACGTGCAGCTGTCGTTGAACCCGGAGATCAACAACCCCTCGGTGGTGAACTTGGGAAGCGAACGCCATGTGGACCACAACACTGCCGACGTGGACCACCCTTCCGAGATCCTAGATGCAGAGGTGCCCAAGACGGAAGCTCCTAGAGCAACCACGCCCACTGGCCTTAAGCTTCTTACTGTTTTGGGCTTGGGCGGTGTTGCGGGCTACTTTGCCTTTGGCAGAGAAAAGGCCTGATCCTGATGTGTGATTGTTGAAGACAAACTACTTCTACTTCTACAAGAATGCAAGAATGCAAGAATGCAAGAATGCAAGAATGCAAGGATGAATGGTTTTCATCAAAGATCCAATTGGATAATTTTGGTGATTGTCATTTGATTCTTGGCTTATATACAGAACGAATCAATTCGGATTATGTGGTGGATTTTGAAATTCGTTTTTTAAACGAAAGTAGACAATTGAGTAATATCACTACACATTGTATAGAAGTATTCTACACCGAATTGAGTTTGAAGGTAAACATCACGTGATTTATATATGATTCCTGCATATACAAATCACCAGTAGCCAGGTATTATCACGTGACTCACACCATTATCGTTCACTATTTATCCCAATATCATGATATTACACTCAAAAGAAGCATCACTAAATTGTTTAAAAGCAACGCTAACGATTTCCAGCTTCTTTTAAGGAAATTTCTTGGGTACTGCATATAGACCAAACTTGGTGTGGTGCTTTATCATAAAGTTACCTCATAAACTAGACCAATTATGGAGTTACTTTTCAATATTTTGATAAGAGTAGTGCCCCAATTGTCATCTAGATTATTTGTATTCTTGTGTGGGCCAAACTGAGCTCATCCCATACCTAAAATCCGTCATTTGAATCTCATTCCGCATTTTCTCATCGAAAAGTAATTCAGAACCTTCCATTTCATTAATTATTTGCATAATAAAGTATGTTCATTGAAGAATTAAGGAGAATAACATTGTATAGAGCCCTAGTTTTTCCACACCTTTAATTTTTTTATAAATGGTTCCGTGGTCTAGTAGGTTATGGCATCTGCTTAACACGCAGAACGTCCCCAGTTCGATCCTGGGCGGAATCATTTTTTTCCTTTCTTGATTCCAAGCATTGGCCGCGGAAAATGTGCCTTGGCACGTTCCCCTTGTACCTCAAAACGACCGACCAAGTGATCGTTTCATTGGTTTTCTGAGTGGTTGGTGCTCGCCCCAGGTGTCTTCCTGCACACAACCCAGTGGTCAATAATTCACGTTCACTGGATTTTTTTTGGGGTGAATCATTAAGAGTCAAAGTATCCTCCAATTTATGACTTTCAACACCATAGATTTATACCTTTAAAACTTTAAACCTTGGAAAAGACAAAATAAACCTCAGCAACCGTGTGTCCTGCATATAACTCCGAATAAGTTTTCATCGAAATTCACCAATAAATGTTCGATATTCTCCATATTTAAGCCTTAGAGTAGCCCTCAATTATTGGAAGTACCAATAATAACTCATTTACTTTTGGAATATATGTATACCATGCAGATTAAAGTGAAAAGACACATAAAGGCGAGAGTTGTGGACTGATTATTTAAGCTTGTCGAGAGAAAATTATACGGTTGAAAAGCTGAGATTCAGGGCATTACAATGGCATTTTTGGAGCCAAATAAAACCATCTGGGGAGTTTTAAACGGCCAGAACTAATCTCTTCCACCCGCGTTTTAACAAACCCCACACCTATCCATTGTAAAAACCATGATTTAAACTACCAAATAAGCTACTAAGTTAAATATACTGGTTCTATATATGATACGGGCTCCAGGGGGTCAAAATTCCGGTGAAGTGGCAAGGAAAGGTGGGGTGGTTTTTTTTGGGGGCTGGTGCTTATATACAGGACCAACTAATAATAGTGCCTATAGGGACAATACGCTCAAAAGAAAAAATACGGGGGTAAGACGTGATTAAAAATATTAAGAAACTATAAATGGAGTCTCCTTTCCAACCCCCGTTTTGGGATAGAGGTTCCCAAAAGGGTAAAGATTTCCGCGGCCCGCATAAAGTAGCCGCATTAAGGCGCCGCATTAAGGCGCCGCATTAAGGCGCCGCTTTAAGGCGATTCCGCTATTGGCCCTATTGTTCGTGGCCCAGGAATATAATCAGGGTCTTGCCCCTTTTCTCTTGGTATTTTTCTGGAAGCTTAAATTGGATTGGGCCAGCATATTGAAGCGTGGCTGTATGCAGGATGGCACTGTGTACAGGTCATCAATATGCAGGATACTCACTATATACAGTACATTACTCGGATGCAGTACATTCCGCGGATGCAGCAAACCTGTGTACAACACGAAACCACCCTATGTACAGTACCGGCACGGGAAAATTGACCAGATGCAAATACCAACAATCAATCGAGACCAGATTGTTTTGTGTGTATAAAAAAAGGGGTCCCCCCCTCAAAGTCAAATTTTCTCCTTTTGACAATTTCTCCTTTTGACAAATCACCATGAACCTCCTTTCTTTTTTTCTCCTCTCTCTTTTTGCAGCCACCGTTGGAGCAAACACCGCAGGGCCAAATCCGTGGGAAGGAACCCCCAAAGCGTTTTACGCCAAAGAAAAAAATACCAAAGTTTTCATTCCGCTTTCCATTACGCCCCTTTCAGTCGGCTCCAGTGCACTACACATTTTATCGTACCGACCCTCGAAGAAAAGCCCCGCCCCGCCGACCGTCTTCTCTGTGCAGGACCACCGAGCCTACGTCAAAGTGACCACTGAACAGAAGCAGAAGGTGAACGGAAACGGAAAAGAAGAAGAAGTTTCCGTCAAAGTCACCAGTTTAAAGCCCGTGGGGCTATTCATGGGTTTCTTGGCCGTCAACTCCGAAAGCGGAGCGTACCATTGGGACTTGGATGGGAAGAATAGGGTGCTCAATGCAGACTTTTACTCCTGTCAGCTTTTCAGCAAGAAAAAGCGGTTCATCCGGTTCTCCGATGAGTTTGAAGGTATAGATACGTGTTTCAAGGTGGACATCTATTTATTGTCTCCAGAGTCTCTTTCTCCACTGGATCTTTCTCCAGAGTCTCCAGGGTCTCTTTCTCCAGAGTCTGTAGAGTCTCCTAACGATGTGTATCAGGAGGAGACCAAGGAAACCAAGAAAGGTAAGAAAGGGAAAGCCATTGAAGCAGGCGATCGAGATGGAGATAGGAATGGCAATCAGAATGGGGTGTTCAAGGAGGAAGATTTTAATCAGGACGATGACGATGAGGCCTTTGACGATGGAGATGAAGATGAAGATGAAGATGAAGATGAAGATGATGATGACTTTGAAGAAGAAGAAGACGATGGTGAAGTCTTTGAAGCCTTTGAAGATGAAGATGATGGAGACTTTGACGATGAAGACTTTGAAGATGAGGATGATGATGACTTTGATGGAGACGATGATGACGATGGAGACTTTGATGGAGACTTTGATGAAGACTTTGATGGAGATGATGATAATTCTGAAGATGGAGATGGAGATGGGGATGGAGACTTTCGGGGACCTCCAGTTCGGCCAGGACCTGCACACACTCCCCAGGTGTTTGTTGCCAAGACCGGCGACACGTATGTGGCACTTTTTGGCTCCTCTTATGCCGTCAACGGCGAGGAAATGGGCGTTTTATCCTATCAAGATCCTCCCTCTGCCCCAGCAGTCCTTGTCAATTTCACCTTAGCACAAGGCTATGCCAGCACCGAAACCGAGCCCCACCCCGGGTACATTAGCTTCACCAACAACTTGGTTGTGATTGGCGAAACCCTCCGGAACCATTTGGAGTTTGACGGCGAGATGAAACTCCTCAACGGCCCGTTTTTTGCGTGTGACAACGGCTCGGGCCGCCGCTGGATCAACCATAGAAGTTACTCTTCCACCGCGGGCGCTTGTGTTCGGGTAGACTTGTACCTCTGGCCTTATAAAAAGGCTTTTGAAAAGACCAGGCCCGGGATCACGAGACAGCCAGTAGAGAAACAAAATCAGCCAACAGAACAGCGGAAAGCGATAGAGCAGCAGAAAGAGACAGAACAACCAGAACAATCGCCAGAACAATCGCCAGAACAATCATCAGAACAATCACCAGAACAGCCAACAGGACAGCCAGGAGGAGGGCCAAAAGAGCAGCAGAAAGAGCCAACAGAACAGCCATCAGAAGAGAAGAAAGATTCATCAGAAAAGCAAAGAGAGCCAACAGAAGAGCCAACAGAAGAGCAGAAAGATCCAACGGAACAGCAGAAACAGCCAACCGAACAACAGCAAGAACAGCAGAAAGAGCTGAAAGTTCCAAAGGTCCCAACAGAACAATCACCAGAAAAGCAAGGACATCCATCAGGAAAGCAGGGAGATCCATCAGAGAAGCAGAAAGAGTCAGAGCAACAGAAAAAGCCAGAACAACAGAAAGAAAAGCCAATTGAACAACCTCAAAACTCCTTTGACCAGACTGAAATGACCAGACTTGAAGATACATCAAATCGAACTGCACTGGAAAAAGAAACATCTGGTATGGCCAAGCTGGAGCCCGATGCTGTGGAACCAACAGATGGCAATGGAAGGCCTAAACTGAAGGCTGATAAGGTTTTTCCTGAAAATGATCAACAAAGTCAAAGTCCTGGAAAAGAACAATTTCAAGAGATTGAAAAAGAACAAAATCCTGAAAACGATCAACAAAGTCAAAAACTTGGAATAGAACAAAGTCCCGGAAAAGAACAAAGTCCAGGAATGGAACAGATTCAAAAGCCTGAAAAAGAACAAATTCAAAGTCCTGGAAGAGAACAAAGTCAAAATTCTGGAAAAGAAGAAAGTCCTGGAAAAGAACAAATTCAAGAGCTTGAAAATAATCAACAAAGTCCCGGAAAAGAACAAAGTCTTGGAAAAGAACAAGGTCAAAAGCCTGAAAAAGAACAAAGTCAAGACATTGAAAAAGAACAAATTCCCGGAAAAGAACAAAGTCAAACTCCTGAAAAAGAAAAAAGTCAAAAGCTTGAAGAACAAAGTCAAAGGCCCGGAAAAAAGGACTCGGATCATGGAATCACCAAACTGAAAAGTACTGGTGGCCGTAACGTGACTTCTGAACACCGGCTGGAAAATCCGCTGTCTCACTCTGATGGCACAGCTGGATTTGGAAATAATGGAGAGGCTGATTCCGAGCCGAAAGCAATAGAGAAGCCGGAAAAAGAGAGTTTCGACGGCATGGACTTTTTGTCTGAGAAGAAAATCGCCATGAACTCTGAGAATTCCTCGTGGCCAATTGTTGGATCTGAAAAGCTGAAGATCTCTTCAGTCGGATCTCAAAAGTCAACCAATGGATCTCAGAACTCCAATGAATCTCAGATTTCAGTCAGTGAATCTCAGAACTCAATCAATGAATTTCCGAACAAATCTGCCATTCGAATTTCATATGATCACTCAGAAAATGGCATCAACAATTCTTCCATATCCAAACTGTCTGCTCTTAAATCCAATGGTTCCATGCCTCCAGACTTCTGCGAGGTCTCTGTTGCTGGATCTTCAAAACCAAATTCCAGCTTAAAGGTCTCTGAATGTCACGACGCTTTGACCGTGACCAAGTGGAGAACGTATACCGGTTACACCACTTATTTTCCGCAGGCGACGACTGTGACCATCACCGTTTGTGCGGAAGAGTGTTCTCCGTCCACGGTGACAGTCACTGCTGCTGCCACCATGACCGTCACCGGCGTTTGCATTGTTCCCGAAACCAAAGCCATTGGAACAAGACCCGAAACCAAAATCATTGGAGGCGAGGAAATGGACCGCCCAAAAGTGCAGGGAAGTTTGGATAGGGCTGGAAAGCCAGAACAGAAGGTCAAGGTGAACGGTTTTTTCAAGACAACAGACCCATTTGAGCCAAAATACCAGCCATTTGAGCTAGACAAGGAAGCTTTTAGGCCAAAAGGGGAATCTCTGAAGCTAAAAGAGGCAGCGTTTAAGCCAAAAGGGGAAGCTTTCAAGCCAAAAGAGGCCTCCAAGCCAAAAGAGGAAGGCTTCAGACCAAAAGAGGAAGGCTTCAGACCAAAAAAGGAACCTCTCGAGTCAAAAGAAGAATCTTTTAAGCCAAAAAAGAAAGGCTATAAGCCAAAAGAGGATTCCGTCGAGTCAGAAAAAGAAGACTTCAAGCCAATAGACCAAGCATTTAAGCCAAAAGACCAAGCATTTAAGCCAAAAAAGGAATCTTTCAAGGAAACCTTTAAGGCTAAGGCTGAAAAGATTGTCCATAAGGAAGAATCTAGGACTGGCAGTAAGCTTGAAATGGCGGAAAAGGGTGGCCATAATCTTGAAAAAATCGCTGAAAAAGCGAGAAAAAAGCTTGAAATGGCTGAAAAGGGTGGCCATAATCTTGAAATGGCAGAAAAGGCTGGCAATGGCGGAACAAAAACCGTTAGCGTTCCCAAAGCAGGAATCGCTTCCTCTGCTAATGCAGCTTCCAAGAATGCCATTGGTGCGTGTGTTCTTGGCCTCGGTGTTTTATTATGGTAGTCCCGTGTGGCCCAACAAAAATTAGCCTTAGCATATTCTCAAACTTTAAATATGTAAGAAGAAGAAGTTACAAAATTGAACATTTTCACGAATGGAGAGCTTTTAGTGGGCTTTTTTTTTTTGGGGGGAAGCAGAACTGGCGATGCGGGATGAACCGAACGGAAAGTGAAAGTGCCAGAATTCACGCTAATCAGACACCACAACCAAAAAGTTCATCTAGACAGCCGGCCGGTGGCCATGGAAGTCGGAATCCGCTAAGGAGTGTGTACCAACTCACGGGCCGAATGAACTAGCCCTGAAAATGGATGGCGCTAAGCGTGATACTTATACTTTACCTCTTTTTTCTTCAAAAAGAGAGTAGGCAGGCGTGGATATTTCATTCCATAATCCTTCGCCAGCCTGTGCTTATCACCGCAGACTCACAGTAAGTCAGCACAGTAAGTCAGCTCAGACAGTCAGTTCTGTAGAGTCTCCAAGTCTCCAATGAGAGTAGGGGTAATATGTCATCATGTCACGTAAGGTCTTTTTTCTGTTAATATCATCTGTTGTTTTTTTATTACTGTACTTATACATCCTCCCCGACTTGTATAAATTATAGATCTATTAAAAGTCGATCTATTAGTAAGATTAGAATGTAATTCTAATTTTAGGCGTTCTATGGATTTGTCTAATTGATCTAAATAATTTAACATTATATATCTAATACAATAAATTGATCTAAAGATCTAACATCAGCTAAACCAGAAGCAATACAATAGTAATTGAACTTAGTACGAGGGAAACGATCCGAGATTAATCTTTATTTGGAATATGCTCTTTTTGATAAAGCATTGAGCCGAAGCTACCATCTGTTGGATTATGGCTGAACGCTTGGAAGTCAGAATCCATGCTAGAAGTAATGATGTTTGAGAAAAGGTTAACATAAGCATTTTATGCTCTAGACCATATAGTGAATGATTCTGGGATAGAAATGCCCAGTTTTATTCCCATCTTTCATAGTAATAGAGAGATCGTTTCTCCTTACTTTTAGTTAAAGAGAAATCGATTCCATTCTAACTTTCTCGAATCCAAGCATAAAATTACCTAATCTTGGATCTATTATTTCTTCTTGAGATCTTCCCATTTCACTTGAATAAAATTTGGTTTCATTAATTATACCATTATTTAATCAAACTTTAATAAATATCTTTAAATCTTTATGGAAATGTAGATTATTTCATAATCATTTATTAAGATTATCAAATATACCTATTAATTCTGTATCCAAAGAAATTTATCTTCACTTAATTGTTTTAATACATTCTTATCTACATTCTCTTTTCGTATTTTTATTCTTTTACTTCATCCAAAGTCTTGAATTGACCTCTTAAATAAGCTATGGCATTTTTTGGTGTTCTATTTCCATAACTATGTAATTCACCTGTAAGTTCCACTAATGGAATAAAATTAAATTCAGAAGGTGAATTTTCCTAAGGATGTATGTTTTCATGCTTTTTTATAGGATCACTTTTATAGTTTTTACGATCTTTTACTATATCTTTAAGTCATTTAACTAAATCTAAAGAAGTGTTTATATTTTTTTGTCACTGTAGCAGTGTATCCAGGAACAAGGGAACTGGCACTTTCCCAGATCAGGCTGGACCAGAACCAGTACCCCTTATCCCGTCACTGCCAGACTCAGAAATAGACACTTTGTCTAATTGGGGACCTAGGCTCATTTTCTGGCAGAAAAAGGGTTCAAGCCAGTTAAACATGGCGATATCGTAACCCATGGATCTCTAGAATGGGAGCCTCGGTAGCCAGTAGCCAGTGGCCAGTAGTCAGTCACATTCAGGACGCCTGATAAAATGCATTTTGTTCAAGGGAAGTGTTGTAAGTTAGTGTTCACTTTCCCGTAAGATGGAACACCCATTTTGTTCTTCTATAATAACTTTAATAAGTATGGCCCTTCAGTGATCATCTCAGTCATTCGGTTGTCTCGAGCTGAATACTAGGAATAACCAAATATAGTAATGGTTTCCTCTGCTTGAAGCAAGGTGATTCTGTTGATATTCGGACATGACAAGAGAGGAAGATCCCTAAGCTAGGAAACAGACAAGAAAGCAGGGGAGGAAAGAATCACCAAAAAGTTCCAGTTCGGTGTCAAGTTTCAGGTTCATCCGAGAAATATCAGGGCCAAACCCAAATAAGCCATCCAGAAACCCACATTTCCGGGGACAGAAATTCCAATCCAGCTCTTTGGAGTCATAAGGAAAACTGGAATGCGGCTCACGGGATCGTTGATGAATGCAACAAAACAGACGTAAACAGATAAACAGATAAACAGATAAACAGATAAACAGATAAACAGATAAACAGATAAACAGATAAACAGTAGTAAACAGACGTAAACACCAGGAACAATTGACAAGGGTTTGAATCGTACCCATTCCAATAACAAGACGAAAAAGCCCAGTATCGGTATTTGTTGTCCTTATCCCCGAATTGGTTGGGTAATTTGCTGCTGCTTCCGTCACTTCAGGGCCTGTATCCGTCCACTGTGTCTGAATCCGTCCACTGTGCCTATTCGAAGAATCTCCAAGAAACAGAGACTTCCAGTAAGCTTTCACCAAAACTCTGACGAAGAAGACATGGATTTCACGGAGAATGAAGGAATATACCATGCAGGAGAATGGTTTGGGGAGGCTCCAGAAATGAGCCCCAGAAATGGTACCAGAATGGGCTCCGGCAATGAGCTCCAGAATGGACTATATAGGTTCTCTGGTTGAATGTAGATTGTAAGGCTCCGTCTCCCGAACGAACCCTTTTGCCCGGTACCCACAAAATCATCCATAGAATCTCCTCATCAAAGAAACCATCATTCCAGAACTGAGTGAAGCTGGAAATTCTGGAGATCTGGATCAGCCGTTTGATTGAATGAGTTCTCCAGAAAAGATTCAGCAACTGGAGACAAAAGAAGAAGAAGAAGAAGAAGAAGAAGAAGAAGAAGAAGAAGAAGAAGAAGAAGAAGAAGAAGAAGAAGAAGAAGAAGAAGAAGAAGAAGAAGAAGAAGAAGAAGAAGAAGAAGAAGAAGAAGAAGAAGAAGAAGAAGAAGAAGAAGAAGAAGAAGAAGAAGAAGAAGAAGAAGAAGAAGAAGAAGAAGAAGAAGAAGAAGAAGAAGAAGAAGAAGAAGAAGAAGAAGAAGAAGAAGAAGAAGAAGAAGAAGAAGAAGAAGAAGAAGAAGAAGAAGAAGAAGAAGAAGAAGAAGAAGAAGAAGAAGAAGAAGAAGAAGAAGAAGAAGAAGAAGAAGAAGAAGAAGAAGAAGAAGAAGAAGAAGAAGAAGAAGAAGAAGAAGAAGAAGAAGAAGAAGAAGAAGAAGAAGAAGAAGAAGAAGAAGAAGAAGAAGAAGAAGAAGAAGAAGAAGAAGAAGAAGAAGAAGAAGAAGAAGAAGAAGAAGAAGAAGAAGAAGAAGAAGAAGAAGAAGAAGAAGAAGAAGAAGAAGAAGAAGAAGAAGAAGAAGAAGAAGAAGAAGAAGAAGAAGAAGAAGAAGAAGAAGAAGAAGAAGAAGAAGAAGAAGAAGAAGAAGAAGAAGAAGAAGAAGAAGAAGAAGAAGAAGAAGAAGAAGAAGAAGAAGAAGAAGAAGAAGAAGAAGAAGAAGAAGAAGAAGAAGAAGAAGAAGAAGAAGAAGAAGAAGAAGAAGAAAAAGAAGAAGAAGAAGAAGAAGAAAGATGAGGAAAGATAGTGGAAAAAGGGAAGAGGGAAAAAACCGCGGGGTTGGGGGTTTATATACAATTTCCCTTATCCCCGCCCCCCGCGCTGTTGAATTGCAGCCATCGCGCATGCAGGAACACGCACTGTTGAACTTTAACCTCTGTTAAAGTTCATTAGCTGGAACTCCTACGATCTTGGTTTCTAAATATAAGACCCTTTCTGGGCGTCGGTAGTAAATATCTCACAGTCATGTGGGCTGCTCTTTTATGTTTCGCCTTGGGTTCCTTTAGATCCCTTGCTAAAGTCAGTGCCTGTATGCAAGATCTGGTCTTAGCGTATTTGCTGCGAACATAAGTTTTCCCCAATTGTTCTGTTTTCAATTGTTCTGTTTTCAATTGTTCAGTTTCAATTGTCTGTTTTCAATTGTTCTGTTTTCAGATTCGTCCCAACTCTCTTGTTCCTTTTCGGTGAGATCATCAAGACGTTCCTTATGTTTTCCGGGTGTGTATGTATTCCCATTCCACCGTCACCAGTACACCCTAAGCTTGTAAATGTATGTTTCAAGGTTCCAAACTATTCATCCCAAAAGCTTCTTTAACGTCTTAGAGCTTCGCCAGTCCCTTTTCCACGCATGAGTCCAGTGATCATCTAGTGCAATCATGAGTAGCTTCCTGGATGTTCTTATAGTCCACATCTTTGAACCCCAATCTCAATGGCTCTATGAATGACTTGATACCACACACGAGGGGCCTGTTTCAATCCATATAGAGACTCCTTAGTCGTTCAACTCGCTCCAAGCCGTTCAATTCGCTCCAAGCCGTTCAACTCGCCGTTTTTCGGGTTGTTCAACTCGCCGTTTTTCGGGTTGTTCAACTCGCCCTTTTTCGGGTTGTTCAACTCGCCATTTTTCGGGTTGTTCCACATTGGGTCATCTGTGTGATGACCATTTTTGTTATCAATGTTCGTCTGCAAATCCCCAGAACTTGGGACTATTCTTGGGTTTCGGTATCACCTTGGGGGCAGCCTTGTACGGATGGGTGGACAAAAACGCCACCAATGATGCCACATGCACCACGGACCATAGCGTGGTCGATAAATGGCGGATCTTGCTTGTTCCGTTGTTTTCATGCTGCTTGGGGCTTTTGAACCAGGCCCGTTGGAGCCAGTTGCCGGTGATGACGTTCATTACTGCTGTGTCGTATGTGGGCACTTACTTTGCAGGAAAGCACTTTTCCAACGTGACCGAGTTCACCGCAGCCATCAGAGCCTTTATCATTGGAATCTCGGGAAACATGTACTCGAGAATCGGAGGGTATGGCCGTGAGTGCCATGTTGCCTGCCATCTTCGTGCAGGTGCCCTCGGGTATTGCCTCCAAGAGTACGCTTGTCGCCGGTGTTTCCACGGCCAATAAGATCACCAACTCTTCTTCTATCGTCATCCTCATACTTTAGTTCAATCTTTGGCGGTCTGGAAAGTTCCGGTGGGGGAGGTAAGGGGGGATGCTTTGAGTAGTCGGTGCCGTCGACGTACGTCATGAAATACACGTCTTCAGGCGTCCACATCTAGTGATGAGAAGTGGGATCAAGGGGAATTCAAAATTGAGTTTATTATAGGAGATCAATTACAGGATTGATTAGAGATGGTGGTCTTACTAGGATGAGTATTAGTAGTTGGTACTTTTCTCAAGGATAGGTACGGATGTTGGGATGAATGGTACTGCTGGATTCCAAGTTGGAGACGTAGAGTCCCCACCATATTCTACAATGTGTAATTTTGTTGCTCTGGTCTTGTTCCAGAAATAAACCATCTGTATCAACTTCGCACTGAAAGATCTCTAAAATGCACTCTAAAAAACGCACTTTAAATCGCACTCTAGTAATGAGTGCGCGCCTGGCTGCGAAACACCAGCTTCACATACATAAGGTCATCAGGACAAGACCGTACGAATCAAATCAACTTTGCACACTACACGGCCAAGCTACTTTCGAGCTCGACATGTAATCTCAGGGTCCTAATTTGAAACAGTCTCTAGCATTGAAATATCCGGCGGTATATCAAGTGGAGAGGCAACAGCACTGGCTCTGGCTCTGGAAATATTAGTTCCGGGCAAAAAATTTGGATGGGCTTGTTACATCCTAAGTGAATATTGCAGCCAAAGTGGTATGGGTGTACTGGTCTCGATCAGATGTTGATTCGGCATTTGATGCCTATAACTGCTGGCAAGCCGTGGCTCCTGGACAGGTGATTTTTCGTCTCTTTTCAACCGCTCTTCCATTGACAAAGTAACACTAATGACATTCATAGCAAGATCATAGCGAGAATATACACAGTAACCAGCCACATGCATGGTAATTTAAACACACTTATGGTAGCCACTTTAAATGTACCCTTAAGTCATTTATACGCTTTACTTTAATGAGTCTGAAACTTCCATCGAAGGCCATACACTTACTTTGGTTTAGATCTACTCCTCTACATTCATTAAAATTCCCCCCAGTCGCCACTGGTTCCAACCGGAATCCTCAGAAACTAAAGTTTTGTTTGTCCCAGTACACCCTAGATGCACCAAGATTGTCAAAACTCACTTCATGGCTCTTGCTCCGAGTCAAGTATTTTTCGATCATACACGAATTGATACAAATTTAACATTCTAAAGTCCTAAATCCTGTTAAGTTCTAACAGGTGGGTTGTCCCTTCCCCGGTTTTCTCCACGTCCAAGCCGTTCAACTCGCCGTCCAAGCCGTCAATGTGCGTCTCCAAATCCCCAGGACTTGGGACTTGCAGAATGAGCAGAACCTCACGGGGCTTCCATCAAAGCACTTAAACTCAAGATTCCAAGAACCGTTCTTGATAGTCCTAGTCACAACCATCCCCGGATTTAGTGCTACTGAAAGGTGTTTAATGCTACTGAAAGGTGTTTAAAGCCACGGTCAACGTAGAAAGTATACTATAGAGTATAGTATGGATATGAGGAAAGTGGATCGCCAACACTTTTTGAGTATATTCTAGCTCAATTCTAATGAAATTAGACAAGCTACTAATACACTTCGTTTCAAAGGTTTTAATGTCTTATCAATACCCAAACCTTGTCCATTCGAATTAATTATAATGTTATAAGCAAACATATTATATAAACACTCAATAGACTTCATCTCAATAGATTTCGTTACAATAGAATCAACCATAATAGAGACACATGTATAAATATCCCCAGTATACCAGTACCCTATCGCCAACACCAGCATTATTGATATTATATAATTAAAAAACCGGATTTTTAGAATTCACATGTAATGTTTTGATCCAACCAAGTTAGATTTAAGCATCTTTTTGTTGATGTCTCTTTAACTACTTTTTCTATGTCTCATCTAATGAACCTAGACTTGTGTTACAACTACTTTTAAATTTCTTGTAATCTATTGATGACTCCCTTATAAATACACTATCTGTATCACTATATATTATATCCAAACCCTTGAATTCTTTACATAAATTATACAACCTATACCTAGAACCCAGGATTTTATGCTAAATTATTTAGATTTAAGCATCTTTTTGTTGATGTCTCTTTAACTACTTTTTCTATATCTCTTTCTTTTATAGTCATCAACCCCTTCGTAGAAAGTACAGTACAGTGGGTATAGAGTAAAGTATAGAGTATAGTATGGAATGGTATAAACTATAATAGAGTATAGTTTATGGGTGGTCAAGGAACCCATTGACATTCTGTAAGTTCGAGCTGAGCTCGTTGGACTGATTGGACCGATGGTATCAATACACGTGTTTACGTCATTGGCGGAATTGAGCGATTGCTCCCCCAACCCAAGATCCTTGCCCTTGACGCTAAATTCTACTTTTTAACTATTAATGATAATGATAATGATTCAAAAAATCAAAAAAAAAGAAACACTAAAGTTAAGAAACTATACATATAAATTTAGGTTCTTGAATCTCTTTAGGTAATATAAATATAAATCATGGAATCTTATGATATCGTCGATGTCGTCGAGACTCGTCCTCCTGGTAGGTGGCCTTTTATATTACTTATTCAGTAAATTATTATTTCTTTATATATTACAAATTGTACAATTCATTGAATGATTATCTGAAGCCGAATAATATATTCATTCATATAGGTAATGTGTATATAGCTTAATGGTCAAGCAATGTACTGTTAATACATCGATATCTTGTTTGACTTTTGACTTCTGAGACCTTTGAAACTTGACCCTTGGCTTCCTTGACTTCTGACTTCCGTCTAGTCACTGCTCTGAGTTTTAGTTTAAGGAAAAGAGAGTAATCTAGAGAAATGGATAGATTTAGAGGATTTTAGTGAAAAAGTAGAGAATAGAAATTTAGAGAAAAACAGTAGAGTGTAGGGAAATGTAGAGAGAAATGTAGAGAGAAATGGAAAGAAAGATTAAAAAGTGGAGAGAAATAGTAGAGAATTATAGAGAAATGGTAAAGACGAAAATATATAACTTACCTAAAATATAAATGCATCGCCCAGCAAAGCTGGGCCATGGTAAAAAAATAAAAAATCGTTTAATGATATTTATAAATACTTTAGGTTTAACATTAAATAAAACTCTTCATTGAGCTTGTTGATCAAGTCAGAGGGCGTCGGTCTTGAGGGCACCAAGCTGTGTAGATAATCTTTGGAGCCGAGAGACGTTTGAAACACATCGGCGTCCCGAATGAGGAGGGTTTCGAGCTGGATGACATCGAACCCACTGGCCGTCTCTTCGATGGTATCTTCTATCTTCTATCTTCAATCCTTAAAGGCTTCAAAGGCTACAAAGGATTCTTTAGATGCTCATAGACCAGGACTTTGAAACCATCCAGCTCCGCCCGGCCATATCCTTCCCCCCCAGTCTCTGTCTGCAGTGGCACCCCTCCACCAACGTGGTGGCCGTGGGAAACGACGACTCGTCCGCCTATATCCACGCGCTTACCAATGGGGCCATTTCCGAGTCCGTCAAGTTGAGCCACCCGCCCATGGGGTTTTATGTCGTCAATGAAGGTGATAACTTCATTGTTAGGTTCGGGATTCCAGGTAAGTCGCGCATACTGGTACCAGGGACCCACCCATTCAAAAACCCCCCTGAGTGGAAGCCACTTCCCATTCACTTTGGCCTCTAACACCAATGGATTCGATACTTCTGGAATCGGTTTGGGCGAAGTTTGAATTTCTTAGAGTTTCCAAAAAAGCTTCATTTTCCAAGACTTGAGTGACCCAAATCCATTGCGCGTTCGTCTTCGACCTCAACTCATTTTCTCTTCGCATTCACCTTTCGAACCGAACCTTCGCGATTCTTTGCATTCTTCACTTCTCACTTTTCACATCCTCACTTTTCACATCCTCACTTTTCACATCCTCACTTTTCACATCCTCACTTTTCACATCCTCACTTTTCACTTGTTCACTTCAAAATCCCACGCCCAATCATTCTAAAATCATATTTTATTGTTTTAACCTCTTGGACATTAAGAATTAGACGAGACGCACGGTTCTATTATTTAAGGAACTCAGAGGATTTCGAGATTACTTCTATTTATAATGACCTCATTGCAGTTTTTATAATTGTAACTATTCACCTCTTTTTTTGAAGCTGCTCATGTGATTTGTGCTATTTCTCTGTAAGTGACATCTGCTCCAAGTGTTTTCATAACAAGAAATTCATTACTCTTTCTAATCGGGTATTGCCAGTAATAGCTACGGTTGGCTGAAAAGTCTGGAAGTCTGAAAGTCTGGGAAGTCTGCAGATCCTCTTATATTCAGTGTTATATAAAGAGAGCCTGTATACCGGTCGTGCAGGGTGTTTTGGTGGTGCAGGTTGCTTGAGGCCATGGCCACCAATGGCCCCAAAAGACTTTTGTCCTGGCCTGACTTGTCCTGGTCTGACTGTCCACTCATGCATCCTTGGATTCAGACAAGGACTGCTTTTGCTGGCCCATTTCCTTAGTTTCAGCATTTGACTGCGTTGGTTCCTTTTGCTGGCCCATTTCCTTAGTTTCAGCATTTGACTGCGTTGGTTCCTCTGGCTGGTTCAACTGGTTTTGTTGCTTTGACTGGCTTGGTTCCTCTGGCTGGTTTGACTGGTTCGACTGCTTTGGTTCCTCTTGCTTTGGTTCCTTTTGCTTTGACTGGCTTGGCTTGACTGGTCTGGCTGGATTGGCTGGGGGAGCCTGGGACTTTGGCAAGAGAAACACCTCCACCTCAAAGCACCCGTCCTTGCTGGGCCCCTCCGGGTCACTGACAATCCAGCGGAGCTCGCCATAAGGAAAACCGTCACACGAGTGGAGCAGGGCGCTGGTCACCCGCAACTCCTCGTCCAAGCCCAACTTGGACTTGGTGATGAGCCCGCCGTATGCAAAGAGGTTATGGAAAAACCCCACGTACCCGGGCGTCGGGCCCGTCGTGGCCACAGCATAGTCGTCCTCCACAAAGAACTCCGCAGGGGGGACGTCCTTCTCCGTGTACGAGATCACGCTGAACTTGCCTCCGACCACCGGAGGGGGCTCCACAAAGTCGCCGGAAAGCGGCACCAACGAGCCGTTGATTTTGGCAAAGAAAACCAGGGGGGTTTGTGCAAAGGCACTGGCCACCAAGGCCGAGAAAAAGACGGAGCTGACTTTCATTTCAACAGAACAAATGAATAAAGGGAAAATATCCGAACAGTGAATAAATGGGAGGGACTATTGGTGGATCGTATGTCTATACCAATAGAGTGTTCTGGTCGTCTGGCGAGGTCTCTGAGTGAAAACTTGAGGAGAGGCGAGAGAGCTGAGGAGATGATGAGGAATTGAGGAAACCGGTGGGGATCGGGGGGCTTTTTATAGCCTGGTTTGGGTGCACAAACAAGAAAAGAGGCGTTGTGAAGAAACCCTTGGTTCCGGCACCGCTTCCTGGTTTTCCCATTCTTCCTGCACGAGCGGCCTGCTTCCGGGAGTTTAGCCTTTCCAGCCAAGAATTTTGGATGCTTGGAATCATAATAAACAAGATGTTTGGCCGCTGGAATCATAATAAACAGGATGTTCGGCCACTGGAATTATATTGACTCTGGACGTTGAGCCACCGGATTTCATAATAAAGACCAATTGTTTGAGTCAGGGGATGGGAATGTCCCAAAGAGTCAGAAAAGTCAGGCCTTTTTTTTCATATCAATGTGTCAATGAGTCACTGAGACAATGAGCCAATGAGCAAAGGTTCGGAGTCTATGAGCTGGGCATAATTGAGTAGTTTGCGTGGCCAGATGCAGGAAAACTAATTCAAACAAAGGAACCAGCTGCATTCTTATCACCAGCCTCCCCCGCTTCCCCCGCGTTGCCCGCATACTCGCCTCATAGCATGACCAAAATACTTGTGGCTGATGCTTGGTAGGTTGCTGCAGAAGCCTGCACGGTTGGTTGCAACAATGGGCCTGTATGCACGCGCTCCGCATGACCCTGCATCCCCGGCTGCGTCAACGATGCAAGCCAAGATGCGACCCCACATAATGCGACCCCGGAGCCGCGTCTCCAATGTGGGGTGTTTAAGAAATTGCGGGCCGCCTCGCGTTTGCTTGCCTCAACAACTCCTTCCACCCAGAACAAGCCCCGGCGCGGTTATCTCCAGTACGCTTTTCTTGCTTAGGAAGGCACAGAACTCCGGAAATAAACCCCCTGAGATTATGACGGCAGTATCACAGACCAATGTCCGAATTGTTTTTGATGAGCTAATTCTGTCCAGGTTCAAAAGATGGGATAGATTCAAGGGCGTGGGCGCGAATGCAGTCCTGGATGCGAACTAGGAGTGGCGAGGCGGCAAACAGAGTCTAAAATTTAGTACATCTCCGTGGCGTAGTATGCCGAGATTCCAAGATCGCCACATCCCACTGTCTAACCGTCTAACGGTGTATACAGTCTGTAGTATATCTGGGTATGGCTTGAATAGGCTGTCAGTATTTTTTTTGAAAGTATCATGGTAGAAATTGTAAAAGTGATTCCAGAACAGGGGGGATGGACTTTTAAATACTGGGCCATGCACTGCACGCAGCTGAAACATGTAGATATGAAACACCCACAAACACGTGAACATGAAACACCCACAAACACGTGAGCTTGAAACACAAACACGTGAGCTTGAAACACAAACACGTGGACATGAAACACACAAGGTGCAGGACCACGTACACCCCACCCACTAATCTTTATTCCCTCCAATCCCCTCAACCCATTCGGATATACCGTGAGGAGTGCGTGCGGGTTGCAGTGCACCGGGTGGCTTTCATTGCGCACTTGGAGGCACGTCCCCGCACGTGAGACAGGGGTAACCCCTCAGGGCCCCCCTATATAAAAGGCTCCCTCCCCCCAAGAATATTTACAGCCCTCCACCCCAAGAAACACACCACTGATATACTCCACAAACAGTCCCCCACTGATGATATCATGAATCAATATTATGAACAGTATTGGACAGTGCTATGAACAGTATTGGACAGTATTGCATATTACTTTGGACAGTATTGGACAATACCATGGCACAGCAAAGAAACATAGGCGATGTGCTGGGGAGATTTGCTGGGGCGACTTTCTGGGGCGACTTGCTGGAACTTCTAATTGGAAATACCCCTCGTTGCATCCCTCGGTATTAAGAATTGATTAGGGGTTCAGTTTCGGGGAACAAGGCTTGGGGGCGTTAATGGATGCACGGCGGAACCATCTCCACCCACGTCTGCAAGAAGAAACTAGTGGGGGCGCATGGGCGTTAAGGGCAGTGCGGGGATACATGGAATGCAGGAGATTGAGTTGTGGCCCAAGAAAAACGGCCACCACCACCACAAAGCGTATTGTTTGCTTGCTATGAACACGGCCAACCCCCCAACTTCTACAGAGCAATCTGCACACGCGCTTATGCAGTGGAAAAAACACAACACATTGACACTAAGCAACAATTGGACTCAAAGACTTTAAAGGCGGCGTTGTGGTTATTGAGTTAAGCGGCTGTACAGCCCCGGGCGGTTGCATGCAGGATGGCCAAGAATACACCGAATCTTGCCCTTGTCCAAGTGAAACAGTGTCAGTCGGAGTGAAACAGTGTCAATCCAAGTGAAACAGTCTCAATCCAAGTGAAACAGTCTCTGAGACTTATGGAACAGTCGCTGAGACTTATGGAACAGGGCAAGGCCGGCGAAAAAAAAAGCGGTTGGCCATTGCTGTGTTTATGGGCGGTGCACTACCTTTGAAGATAGGCACCAGAGCCCTGCATCCCATCCCTGGTGCTGCATGCAGGAAAAGAATGCATCTATGCCTATCGGCAACGTCATGTTCGTGCAGGTGCCCTGACCGATAACTTCCCGGCCGATATCTCCTCTAGCGCAGTGCACTGCCAATGAGTGTTTCTACAGCCAAGACCCTTCGGCCAGAACTCCCCAGAACCAATTAAGGATCAAGGATACAGGTTAAGTATACAGTTTGCTGTATACAGTTTCAAGGATACAGTTGAAGTATACAGTTGAAGAATTCAGTTTGAGGTGTACATTTTGAGAATTCGGTTTGAAGTACAGTTTACTGGTAATTGGTGATATTGAGTCTTTGGGTGAGTCACTGAGCCTGCATGGTGGATGAAACGAACCTTTAAGAGGCCCAAGTGAAGGATCCAATGCCTTTGATATCCATTGATATCCACTTATTTCCTCGTGATTCCGCCACATTGTCATTTTCCCATTGGTCACCAAACTATTCTGCACACTCGAATAGAGCATAGCCAAGATTGAATGGCGAAGAATGAAGAGCCAAGAATGAATAGTGAAGAATGAAGTGCCAGGTCCTGCATGGAGCGGTTTCTGGTGCACATCACCATAGACTTCCGCATGGCTGAAACGGATTTGACTCCAATGATCTGATACCGTCAGTTGTCGATTCCCTCCCTGCTATTCTTGTTTGTCTCTGGATCTGCGAGACTCTTTGAACTATTATTAGTAGTATCAGTATTATTAGTAGTAGTCTTATTATTAGTATTACTATTAGTAGTAGTATTATTCTTATTAGTATTATTATTAGTGGTAGTCTTATTATTAGTAGTAGTCTTATTATTAGTATTATTATTAGTAGTAGTAGTCTTATTATTAGTATTACCATTATTAGTATTACCATTATTATTATTAGTAGTAGTCTTATTATTAGTATTATTATTAGTATTATTATTAGTAGTATCATTAGTGGTATTAGTAGTAGTAGTATTAGTATTATTTTTAGTATCATTAGTGGTATTAGTATAACTATGATTATTAGTAGTAGTTTAGTGAGTGAGTAGTTTAATTGAGCTGTTCGGATTTCATAAGAGCAACACCTGAACTTCCTTTGGCTATGGATAGATGATCCTCTCATCAACCTTCAACTTGTTTCCCTAACAAGAGAGAAGCCATACTCTCTTTGTTAAGAGTCAACCTTGGCCATACTCTTTGTTAAGAGTCAACCTTGGCCATACATTCCGCTAATTGTTTGGCCAACATTTTTCATACCCTTTTTGTTAAGGTTCCTTTTGTTGAAGGAGAAGCTGGAACCTTAATAAAAAGCATCCATTGGATATTCGGCCGTTATTCATTGTATCAATTGTATCAATTGTATCCATTGTATCAATTGTATCAATTGTATCAATATGATGGGTTGGAAAGTGGGTGGTTGACCATGACTCATTGAATTGATCATTCTCCCAAACCACACACGAGGGGCTTGCTTCAATCCATATAGAGACTTCCTGGGTCTGAGAACCAAGTGTTCTTTTCCTTCTTTTCCTGCTTTTCCTGCATTTCCTGATTTTCCTGGTGGTTGGACATCGCCTTCATGTTGTCTCCATTTCTTCCTTCCTCTAATTTCCGTTCCATCTCCGTTCCATCTCCGTTCCATCCATTTGTCTGATTTATTTGTCTGATTTGTAAGCTTTGTTTACTTCAATGGCTAAAACCATTCTCAAGCTTTCAACCCTTAGGTGAGGTGAGAATGTTTCTGAGAGTCAATCCCCTCTTTCTGGAACCCTCTTTCTGGAAGTTACCCAATACCACTAATCGTGCTTTGTAGAGTGTCATATCCTTTATTGTGAATGCCTTGAACCATCAGCCTGAGACTGCTTCTCTTGAAAACGTTTGAGGACCTTTATCATTCCCCGACCTGGAATTTCTTGAAGACGGTTTAAGGATCTTTATCATTCCCCGACCTGGAATTTCTTGAAGACGGTTTAGAGATCCTCATCATTTCTCGACCCTCAGATGTCTCTTCCAGTGACAATGACCCCTTCAAAGTTTATTCGTCCTGGAACCCCCCAGAAACCATCAACAATCAGTCCAGAACCAACCAACAAGACTCGATAAACGACTCGATACGACTCGATAAACGACTGGATAAACGACTCGATAAACGAGAGCAGTGAGTATCGATACTTGAGCATGGATCATGGATTGTGTTCAATGCTTATTCATCAATCATTATTATGGAAGCAGCATGGCCTCAGGGGATGATGACTTGAATTGCATAATTTGGCTTTCCAATCTTTCCAAGCCTATAATTTGGATTCAGGATTCAGGATTCAGGATTCAGGATTCACGATTCAGGATTCATGAAATAAGGTTGTAAAAATAGAAGGGGGTAAGGAGTAAAGGAAAAATAAGGTTGTAAAAATAGAGGGGGGGGGAAGGCGTATTTATAGCTTATGGGTGAGACGCGGGGCCCGTTTTGCAGCCTCGCATGCATGCACTATATGCATGATTTACAACCTTTGAAACAATATAAAGTGCGATAAAGTCCAAGCGTAAGCCCAATAACTGAGCCGGCTGTGATAGATAAAATGATGCCTGGACGTTTGGTTTGGGTTTGGCGAAGAAATCCCGGTGCACGGGTGCATAGCTGGTGTACGGGTTTAAGCCCCAGGCCAACAGCCCCATCCAGCACCGGCCAATCATAACTCCTCTTTACATCATTACATCACCAATAGTATACCTTATCTACTTCAGTCTATACTTCCAGTGTTTCTGCACACACACGAATGTTATCCTAATGAGTGTCTATTTACATAAATATCTTGGAGCTAGTATACTTTAGCCAGTCCAGCCATCCCCTCGTCACCTTATATTCTGACAGTCATAATGGACAATAATGGATCAATAGTGGAGCAATAATGGAGCAATAGTGGAGCAATAGTGGAGCAAGGATAGCGAGTCATATTCAGTGGCTGTACATCCAGTGACCCAGCAAATGCCAAGAGTGGCCGAGACAATACTAGAACAAGCTGCTAACAGTGAATTGCAGTGACTAGTAGTGGCGGGAGGCTTCTTGACACGCCTTCAACTGCTGCAAGTAGTAGTCACAAACCTGCATGTTGCCGCTGTTGTCCTCCAAACACTTGGTGAAGGTTCTAGCATCGGTTTCACACGAACGTCCCTGTTGCTGGAAACTCTGCTGCTGTTGCTGGCTGGCCAAGTCCTGTTGAGGAGCCTCTGCTGGGGCCGACGAGCCGCCAAACATGGAGGTGATGCCTGCACCCAAGGTGTGTCCGATTGTGGATCCCACAGCCACTCCAGCGGCGGTGGAGGCCATTTGGCCAAACAAACCGGGTCCTTGTTGCGTTTGGGCGGGCTGGGACACGGCAGCAGGACGGGAGTGGGACATGCTGGATGCAGGAGCGGCGGCAGTGTGGGCGGAGCGGGCCTGGGTCTTGACTGGGGCGGATCTTCTTTGTCTGGGCATTTCTAGGGGTTAGATGTTGTAAGAAGAAGGTGTTCAAAAAAATGGGGGCTCGATGTTTAAGTACCAGAGGCGCGGAATGTCGCGGAAATGTCGTAACGCTTGTGCCTTCGCGCCGAGGGCAAATGTCGCACCCCCGGGGTGGTAGGATCACGCAGAACGACATCGAACATCTGCACATCCACTTCCGGTTAACGCCACCGCTATTATTATTCCGGGACGCCCGATACGGACGCCGACACCCGACGCCCGAAGCCCGACACACGATTCCCGACACCCGACGCCCGAAAGCCGACACCCGACGCCCGACACCCGATACCCGACACCCGAAAGCCGACGCCCAACACCCGTACACCAAAGCACAGCCGTTTAAAGGGCACAACACCCGTACATTCCACAGTATCCGAGGCCATGCTTTCAACCTGAGCCAAAGATTCCGCCATAAAGGTGCAGCTTTCATTTCAAGGTCCTAGTAATTTAATCAGAAGTGTTTCAGTGATTTCGGTATTTTCAGATCCTGTTTCATGTTTCGGGCCGTTTCAGGAGTGTTTCAGGAGAGTTTCAGCATAATTCAGCACGGTTCAGTATATCTCAGCATGTTTCAAGTAGGTTTCAAGTCAGTTTCAGTATATTTCAGCATGTTTCAACTTGTTTCACATCTGTTTCAGTATATTTCAGCATGTCTCAAGTATGTTTCAGCACGGTTCAGTATGTTTCAGAACGATTCACTATGTTTCAGGAGTGTTTCAGGAGTGTTTCACATATGTTTCAGTATATTTCAGTATATTTCAGCACGTTTCACTATGTTTCAGTATATTATAAGTAAGTTTCAGTATATTTCAGAATGATTCAGTATGTTTCAGTACGTTTCACCATGTTTCAAGTATGTTTCACATATGTTTCAGTATGTTTCAGCACGATTCAGTATATCTCAGCATATTATAAGTAAGTTTCAGCATGTTTCAAGGAAGTTTCAGGAGTGTTTCACCATGATTTACCATGTTTCATATGTTTCAGTATGTCTCAGCACGATTCAGTATATATCAGCACAGCCCAGTACATTCAAAAGACAATTAAAACGTTCTTTCTCTAAAAAAAACCATGTCATGTCTTTTATGGAAAAAGGAGTGTGGGGGAAGGCCGAGTCGGAGAGGTGTACGGAGAGGGTGTACTGATGGGGTGTACTGATGGGAGGTACGGATGCCTACATATAAGCCCCATATGCACGATCTGCGGGTGCCTGCATACGCGACATGAGGGACGATCGTCAGGCTCCCCATACCAACTACACGCAACAGCAAGAATGACAATGTGGCACGTGATCCGGCGGTACGCCCGGCGGATGAATCTATATGAAGTGCTCGAGCTTCCGACGCTGGCCAGTGTGCAGGACGTCAAGCACCAATTCAAGCTTCTTTCGAAAAAGTACCATCCGGACTTGAACCTGCACCTAAGCGCCGAAGCCAAGGAGCACAACCAGGAGAAGTACGTGGCCATGGTGCTGGCGTACGACACGCTTAAGGATGTTGGTAAAAAGCGGGAGTACGACGCGACATTGTCGTCGGCCCGGGCCAGGCCCCGACATGCCCCCGGCACGCACCCTCGGACCCGCTTCGAGTCGGAATACTATGGCGAACCGAGGTACCACGCGAAAAGCCGAGCACAAACTACCCAATCGGGCTATTCCCGAACCCGCCATCGGGTCCACAATTTCTACACCGGCGAAGGTCCCAAGAACCTGCACTTTTCGGGCCTGCACCGGGCCCACGGCGACCGCTACGACGTTCCCCATTTCGACTATAACGAGCACCTCTCCAAGCTTCTAAAGTTCGAGCAGCGGATCATCAACAAGCGGCTTTCCGATGCCGATCGGGAGGCCATCATCCGACAACTAGCGCCCGACGGCGACATTTCCAAAATCAACGAGGAGACGTTTACGAAACACTTGATGAGACAGGCCCGGAGCAGTCACGCGACCAGCCACGTGCGCGCGCACGTGACCCCGTCTTCTACTAATCCCCACATGTACCAGGGGGGCGAGTCTTCGTTTGGCATGACGGCTGTGCTACTAGCGGGCGGCGCCGGCTCCGTGTACTTGCTCTACCAGGCGTTAGCTTGATTGTATGTAGGTGGAGTGTATATAGTGGCAGCATATACAGGAAATACGGTATATAATGACACTATATACAGGTAGTACAGGAAATACGGTATACAGCCCTGTTATATATAGGAAATACTGCATGTAACAGTATTACATTCAGTATATCCTGTATAAAATGACGGTATATACAGGACATCAATTTGTGCAGGACAGAAAGCACCCCAATACCTACCGAATACCACTACTCCTGGAGTCTAATGGATTATGAATTTGTCGTTCTATGTATGCAGCGGCTAACGGTCAACCTCCCCGAAAACCAAGTCCATGGTTCCGATGATGGCCACGGCATCGGCCAACAAGTTTCCTCGGGAAACATGGTCAAACGCAGCCAAGTGGGCAAAGCCCGGCGCCCGGATCTTACATCTGTAAGGCCGTTCGCTGCCGTCGGAAACAACATACACCGCCATTTCACCCTTGGGCGCCTCGATCGCCGTGTACGTCTCTCCTGCAGGCACGGCGTACCCCTTGGTGAAGAGCAAGAAATGGTGGATCAACGCCTCCATATCCTCCTTCATAAGCGACCTCGACGGTGGCGACACCTTGTAGTCCTCCACCTTCACGGGACCCTCGGGCATGTCGTTGATACATTGCTCGATGATCCTCAACGACTGTCTGAACTCGGTCATCCTGCACAAGTACCGGTCGTAGCAGTCCCCATTGTAACCCACCGCCACGTCAAAGTCCACCAACTCGTAGGCATCGTATGGCTGGGCTTTCCGGATATCGTAGGGAACCCCCGAGCCTCTGAGCATGACTCCCGACATGGCATAGTTCAACGCGTCGTCTGCAGTCACCACACCCACGTCACGTGTTCTGTCCTTCCAGATCCGGTTATCGGTCACCAACTCCTCCGTCTCGTCGATTCTGTCGCCAAACTGGGTGGCCCACATGTAGATATCGTCCAAAAGGCCCACGGGCAAATCCTGCGACACTCCTCCGGGTCTCACGTAGGCAGTGTGCAATCTGGCACCACTGACCCGTTCATAAAACTCCATCAACTTCTCTCTCTCCTCGAAACCCCACAAAAAGGGCGTCAAGCCTCCCACATCCATGATATGCGACAAAACAGACATGCAGTGGTTCAAGATCCGCGTGATCTCGCCAAACATCGTCCGGATGTACTTGCCTCTCAAGGGCACCTCCACATTCAACAACTTCTCCACGGCCAAGGCAAACACCAACTCGTTGGTCATCATGGAAACATAGTCCAACCGGTCGAAATAAGGCAAGGCCTGCATATACGTCTTGGACTCAATCAACTTCTCCGTTCCCCGATGAAGCAACCCCACGTGGGGGTCCGACCGAACAATCTCTTCTCCATGCAACTCCAAAATCAACCGCAACACTCCGTGTGCTGCTGGATGCTGCGGCCCAAAGTTGATCGTAAAGTGTCTGACTTTGGTGTTTTGCTTCTCCACTTGGGTGGGGTCGTCGTCACGGTTCCAGGTCATGTCCACGTCGTCCATGGCCTCTGTGAATGTGGTTTTGCCCAACACGTATCCGTCGGACGACACGGTTTGGGGGGTTTGGCCCAAGGCATTGGTATAAGGTCTTGAGTCCGGGGAAGCGCCGGCACACGCGGGGGTTCCGGCCCTAAGGAATCGTTGGGCCAAGAACTGCTGCCCCAACGAGGCTGGGGAGTTATTGGGGAGTGTGGAGGACCGGAGGCCTAAGCGCTGGGGGCGGGCGGCTATTTTGAGCGATCTGAGCATGCCGCAAAAGGTACTGGTGTGTTCAGGGGCGGGGGCACGTGGTCTGGATGAAACACCGATGAAACAATGGTACGCCTATGAAGGGAGGTGTACGTATGGGATGAACTTGGGCGGTAGTGGTTGGAGAAAAAAACGACAAAGCGTGCGCGGCCATTGGATGAGGGAAACCCGTACACCCAGAAATCTCGCTGTCTCTCTTAAAAAAAAAAAAAAAAAAAGCCGAACATCAGCACCGCGAACATCCGTACCTCGCCCGCATACTTTCAACCACTGCATTTGCAGCCACTTTGCAGTACCCCTTCCAGCCCATTATTCTTTGATCACCTGTCAAGCCAAGACGACTGCCACTTGTTTTTTGGAAGGAGCAAGTTTGCCACATACACCTTTCCAGCCAATCATGTATACACCTGTCTTCTTCATGAGTTTTTCCATGACTTTCCTAATCATTAATTCTCTTGAACCCGATGGCACTTTTAAAGATAGACAATGGACGAATCCAAAAAAACTTGTTAGTGGTGGATGTACCTCATGAGTCTGGACTATAAAGATAGCCCATGAAAATGGATGGATAAAGGAGGGGAAAATGTTGCTAAAAGGCGTTGGTACCTTCAATAGCACTTTCCTTTTCGGGATCTGTCTCCATTAAAAGACCATAAGGGCGGGAGGGTCAAGCCATGAAGTGATGGATAAAGGTATAAAGGGTAAGGATAAGGATAAAGGATTGGGGATGAGGATAAAAAAAGGGTGTGAAATGTAAAGGAAATCCGCATGCTTATATAGATTTCTCCCGCTTTTGTGTGCATGCGTTTGCCACCATTCTGAAACAAGGGGCGCAAGAAACATGCAGCCAAGAAACGTGCAGCCAAAAAAATATCGGGGTATATAAAGTCGCACTCCCCTGGTAATTCACCAGTCGTTTATTTTTACTATACATTTCCAAAAAACAGGAGGGCGGGAATAGTCCCATAGGGGGACCCGGGAATTAAAGTCCGGGAGGGGAACCCAAGAATGGACTATATAAGAAAGTGTTCCCGGATGATTTGAAAAATCGAGTCACTTAAGGAGATCGATTCACTTAAGGAAATCGAGTCCTTGAAGGATAGAAAGACAGAAAGACAGACCTAAAGACCGACTGTCAACAACAGCAGGCGTTCATACTTTAAGACCCAAAGTGGCTTGGAGATGCAATCTGAGATCAGCAACAAAGGGGGATTGGCTATTGTTGAGAGAAGGAGGAGATTCTACTGATGGTTTTCGACAAAATCCTTCTCTTGTCGGTTTTCTCCTTTTCCTCGATTCCTTCGCGGTGGTCAAGATTCTATGCTTAGTACAGTTTCCATGGTTTGACAGTTTCCATGGTTTGACAGCTTCAATGTTTGGACAGCTTCAATGTTTTGATGGTTTCTAGTATGCTCAAGAAACAAGTGAATTGATGACTCCTCACCGAGGTTCCATTTCTATTGAGTATTGAATACCAATGACATTTGGATGACTGGGTGCAGTCCGCTGAAGGAACGGGAATTGGTCTGTAACACCAACACGTGAATGGGTAATCACATGGTGTTACAATAAAATGTCAAGGTGGTTTCTGGGGTTTTACAAGACCGTTATCACATGACTTGGCTACATTTTCTGTCCAGGGTCCAGGGACTAGGAAAATTTAGGGTCTCTTAGCCTTCTGAAGTTGGAATCGGTCATTTCTGGTCAATCCTGGCCAATTCCGGGAGATTCCTGGCCAATTCTGGGCGATTACTGGAGATTTCTGTCCGATTCCCCGCTCTTTCTTCAACTGGTACTGGTCTCTTCTTGAATGGGTAACTTGTGGATTCCTCAGGCTCCTCCATTTCTTGGTGGTTCTTGATTGAACTGATCTGGCGTCACCGGTACATCTGTTGCGCGTTAGCGTAAACGTTCGCATAAGATGGAACACTTGTCTCTTTTGTCTCTAATAACTTTAATA
>NLAM01001472.1:0-30105 GCA_002370325.1 Metschnikowia hawaiiensis | reverse complement strand
CCCCCAAAAAAAAAAAAAAAAAAAAAAAAAAAGAATATCAGGGTTTCTACGGTAATCTAAAAGCCACCAATCCCAAGATCATGAGGACGTTTTCAGGAATGGTTGGTCAGAGCTGGTGACGTCAGATCTGGTGACTTCTTGATTCATAGTCTGTTCCCATTAAAAACTTACTGAGGAGTCAAGCTTCGACCAAGACAAATATTCAGTTCAGGCTTCTCCTAGTTCAGGCTTCTCCTGGCTCAACAAAAGCTTATTATCTTAGTGAAATTGTTAAATCAATAAAACATAACGCATCTGGTTCTTATACTTTGATAGACTGGGGGACGTTTCTGCTATGGCAGGTGGAACGAACTTCTGGATTTTAAAGTCATAAAGCAGTGTTTTCGTTCTTTTTTTTTTTTTTTGAACGTGTTGGTGTCCGGACTCCTAACCACAACGGAAGACCTCTTTCGTTGTCACGGAAACAAAGAACCAACCAATAATCACTTCAAAAAAAATTGTCTAAAGAGAAGATTAAGAACCAAAGTTGCCAAGAATCACTTCAAAAGCCAGAAATTGTCTAAAGGTGAAGATGGCAAAGAACTGATTTATTGGCTAAATAAGAACACCTACGAGGACTTGTTGTGTCTGATCTTTAAGAATTGTCCAAAAGCATTTTATATGGACGCTGCACTGTTAGAACTTAACAGATCTTAGGACTTTATAAAGCAAAGTTTTATCAATTGTATATTGGTGTATACATATTACACCTTAGAGGGATCCTGAAAGACTCATGTAATCGGCAAACCTGATAGTTCTTATATACTTTCCTAGCTACATCGGGTAACCCTTTGGGTTGTGTGACTGGCCTATCTTAGGGTGTACTGGTCTATCTTAGGGTGTACTGGTTAACGTATCTTATCATGCGTTCACTTGCAGATGACTGGCTATTCCTCGTTGTTAGGGCTCAGAGCGACTAGATATTCAACCCTAGCACTCAATATTATTCCTAACATGCACTTGAGAGGGTTATGTGCAGGAGTTTACTATGTGCAGGTCACTTAGGGGGGGGGGGTGAATTCGGGGTTCCCGCCTTGGTACTGGTACCAAACTTGGTTTATAGAGACTAGATACCATTGACATTTGATTCATTGAGTTTCGTTTGGTTTGAGTTGGTATGTGTGGAGAAACCCATGCATTCTTTGAACCATTTGTATGCACCTGCACATGGTGCGTGTGTCTGTGCAGGACCCAGTTCTCGGAGAACCAATACTTTTATTAATTGCTACTATTCTTACGGAATTTCCCACAAGTTTTGGAGTATATATAAAGGGTATTTCTATCTCTAGATTTCCAGTTTGGGGTACCAAAAAGCGATACCCAATGAGTCACTGCTCATTGAAACAACACGTATTAAGAGGTCACCAGGTGGGTGTAACACAACTGTTCATATACTTCTAGAAGACTCCCCAGTTCCATGGCTTGACTCATTGCATCTGAGTGAGTTAATAGAAGAGAACCAAATCATCCCAAGTCCGAATCAATGGAACAAAAGTAGAACCAAAAGGCCCAAAAATCAGTTAATAGAACAAATCAGTTAATAGAACAAATCAGTTAATAGAACAAAATCAGTTAAACCGGTATGTGGACTGTATCCTGTCTGTCTTAACTGCTGAAGACTAATCACTCAGTCAGTTCAAGCACTCGTAGTGGTCTCTGATATTTCATCGGTACCATAGTCAGTCATGGTAGTGATCCATGGTAGTGGTCCTGACTGGTGATCTGTCTGATCTGTCTTTGGTGTGTCTCTGATCTGTCTCTGCCTGTCTGATCTGTCTCTGTCTAATCTGTCTGATCTGTCTCCGTCTCTGCCTGGTCTGTCTGTCTAATCTGTCTCTGTCTGTCTCTCTAATCTTTCTTTCTGTCTGTCTGTCTGATCTGTCTGTCTTGGTGGATTGCACTACAACTTGGCGTAGTAGTCGGCGATATCGTACTTTTCCCGTAGTTGAGGCCCCCGGTGCTTCAAGTACAACACAAGCACCGCGGTGACGGTGATGAGGCCCGTGTAGATGGAGAACAACACGCCCAAGCCAAGGGCCGAGGTCAACGGCTCGGTGATGAACGTGGCCACGGCCGCAAGAACCTGGCGAACCAAGTTGTTGACGGCCACGCCCGTGGCGCCCTTCCCCGGCAACAAGTCGATGATGTAGGTGACGTTGCAGACAATCAAGATGATGGAGGCAAAGCCGTAGATGGCGGTGCCGATCAACGGCGTGACCCAATGCTGCCCCGTGTCCAAGCACCAGCCAAAGATCATGCATCCGGGCGGAAAGAGACACACGGAGATCACCACGTTCCACGAGATGCGGGACTCGGGCGTGATCACGCCGTTATTGACCTTGGCGCTTTTGCGGGCCAAGTAGTCGATCCACCGCCCGCCAAACACCGACGCCAAGATGTACGTCACCGAGTTGGGAATGTACATGAGCCCCACAATCACGGGCGAGAAGTTGTACGGCGCCGTGCTGTACCGGTTGGAAATGGAGATGTTGAAGAAATAGATCCCCATGAACACGAGCGCCGCGTATGTAATGCTTAGGAGCACCGGTGGGTATGTTAGAAATACCATGGCATGGGTGGGGCGAACAATGTAGTCGTAGAGAAACGTCGCTTTTGAATGCACATTGCCAGACTCTGTTTGGGCTTGGCTGGTTTGCGATTTTCGCTCGTCAACTCCTTCTGTACCTTCAATGTCTCCGTCAATGTCTCCGTCGGTGTCTCCGTCTGTATCAGTGCCTTCTTCTCGGGAGTTGAAGCGGGAAACTCGCCTGGAATTGGAGTGGTTGGTGGTGTAGCGTGACATGGTGGGGAACAACGGGTCAAGCGGAATCTCGGCATCCACGATTCGAGACGTGGTGGAGTTTTGCCGGGCCAACCGCACAGAGAGGTCTGCAGAAGACCTTCTTCTTCGGGAATCCATCAGAGTTGTGGACTTGAGTGAGTGCAGTGACAAGGGCGTCCTAGGAGTATTGGAACCGATTGGAGCCTGAAATTCCTCTGGAACAGTATGCAGAGCTGGCTTGACCAAGTCTTCTTGCCCATCCTCCGGTATGCTTTTTTGCAGATTACTATTCTCCAGACCAATATTCTTCTCTAGATCGTTCTGTTCCTCGCCGGACTGTTCCTGCTCTAGCTCGTATTCCTCAATCTCATCCTCCATTTGTCTCCTTGCCATGGTCAAGGTCTCCCTGGAAAGCGTTTCCGGCAAGAAAAACAATATGCTAAACACATTGATGCCACACAAGATCACAATGATCCACATACTTGCCCGCCAGCCCCAGGCCTCGGCCACAGCACCACCAATGATGGGCGAGACAAACGGCCCCAAAAGTGGACCAAGGTAAAATAACCCAAGCGCTGCACCTCTCTTTTCCTGCACAAACATATCGGAGATGGTGCCAGCCCCCACGGCCTGCACAGCAGAAGCCCCGACTCCCGATAGTAGACGTAGGCCAATCAAGGAGGAAATGGTCGGGGCCAAAGCGCAGCCAATGGAAAAGGCCAAGAACCAAATGAATGATATCACGTACACCGAGCGACGGCCGTGGCGTTCGGAAAAGTTGGACCACCAAAGCGGGAACACCCCCAACGCAATCAAGTATATCCCCACGGCCACATTGACGGTCGACACGTCTGTATGGAGGTCGTCTGCCAAGTCATCGATGGCCGGTAGCATGATGGAAGTGCCCATGGGCCCCGTAAGGGCTGCAAAAGCCACAATGAACACGATGCAGTACTTCCGGCGGTTCAGGTAAAGCCTTGCGTCGTAGTATTCGGGGAGAAGCGTCAAGGACGAGAAAATGCCCCTTCGTTCGGATAATGCCACCTTCTGGGCCGCCGACAGCGCCGAGCGTTTGGAGGTTCTGGAAACCCCTGAAACCCTGGAAAATTTCGAGTTTTTAGATGATTTTGAGTTTTTGGAAGATCTCGAGTTTTTGGATGATTTCGAGTTTCTGGACGATTTCGAGCTCTTGGAGTGTCGGGAGGCCGAGTCATCGTCAAGGTCGGGTTTGGAGTAAAGAGGCCGAGGAATGTTTTCATGATGGTCGATCGAGGCCGAATCAAGAGATTGGCACGACACCGTGGGCGTCACAGTAGAGGTGGAGTCCACCATATTGCAGCAGATATCAGAAATGGAAAATCACAAGGTATCTTGGAAAAATGGATGGGTGGAATTCAACCGGCTCCAGCATCAAGACTATATATAGTGCGGGGGGGAAACGTCAGTCATGGTGCGCACTTCTGTCATGGTGCGAACGTGCTGCGACCTTGACTCATGCATGGCATGCGATAAGAATAAGGCCGCGTTTGAGGCCGCGTTTAAGGCCTAGCTTTTCGCTCTAGGCTTTTGAAAATTAACGTGGGTTCCGTTGCGGTTTTATATTCCGTCAAAGTTTGCGTTTGTGTTTGTTTGCGTTTGTGTTTGTTCCTGTTTGGGCTTTTGTGTTTCTGTTTGTGTTTGTGTTTGTTTGTGTTTGTGTCATGCTGTAAATCTATTTCTTTTGTGTCTGTTGTGTTGCTGTAATTCCGTATTTCTTTTCATGAGGGTTGAGTATAAAAGGAGTCCATTTCCCGGGTGATCGCAAAAGTTCCGTGCATTGACAAGAAAGTGCGAAACACCAGATCCAAGACATTCAACAATGGAAAGTACAACAATGGAAAAAATACAAATAATGGAAAAAAATACCCGAGAAAATATAATTCACAAGAAAAAGAATAGAAGAAGAAGAATAGAGGAAAATAGAGGAAAGCAATTTGGGGGTTTCCACTGACCAGATCTAGATCCGCGGGGTATGTGCAGGACACAGCCGCACCCACACTCCAAAACTCCAGAAATACCGTGCGTTTTTTGGCTGGTCACCCCGGAGTTTTTCGCCTTGCGCTAGGAACTCTTATGCGCATACGCACCCATTTTCACCTCTACTCGTGCTCCTCTGCCTACAGTGCCCCGAGAAAACTGTACACACTACGTTTCATCTTTTATTTTCTTATTTTCTTATTTTCTTGTTATTTCTGGTTTTTTCTTGTTATTTTCTTGGTACAATTGATTTATTATTAGTTGGTTTGATTGATCAGGAAGCATACTTTTACAGCTGTACCTTTTGATATTACAGGTCTTTACTAATTACTAGGTACGGACTGGTATTTACTGATTGACTGATTTACTGATATTCACAGGTATTTCCAGGAATTGACTGATTTACTGAATTCACAGGTATTTGTTATGGTGGATCTCCAGCTTGACCAGTTATAGCCGAAAGGACTTGGCTTAGGACGATGTCCATGATGGCGACATCATTTGATCAGACTAGACTGCATAGACATCTCTGGAAACCTGCAAGCCACCATGAGTGATTTTCTCCACTGACTCTAGCACTGAATCTGGCATTGACTCTAGCACTGACTCTAGTACTGACTGTAGCACTGCCACTTCGTATAAGTTTCTTTAAGCCCGTTGAAAGCTTATTAGCTGTTATTGGCTGATATTGGCTTCGCTGTAGCTTTCTTCGGGTGTCCTGCATATACCCCTGATGGCGGAAACTGTGGCTTCAAATCGACGAGAAACTTCGAAATAATAGTAAAAAAGCCAGGTTTTTCCTGTCTTCCATATTCGCTGACTCGCTGATTCTTTTGGTCATTGGTCTTTGGTTTTTTGGGCTTTTGGGCTTTTGGCGTTGACTGTTGTAGTTTGGGGAGATGTAGTGCATGCGCAGTGCAGAACAATGGGAAGGCCCGGTCACATAAGCGCATATGCACTTAGATGGTCGCATGGAATCTTAGGGTAAACTAAGATCAAGTCCCTATCAATAAAAACCAACAGTAGTTTTTGTTAGTGCTGGCATTCCATTATATTCGCCTGGTATACCTTTCAAATAACACCTTAGATCATGAAGTGCAGGAAGTTGAAGGAGATATTGTTTTGGATTTGTAATGCCATAGATAAAATTCATCAGTGTATGATGGTATGAGCACTAGGATTGGGATCTAGTGACTCAGGATCCCAACAAAGACTAGTATTCAATTTTCCTTTGATGCTGGGCGACCGGCCTAGAAGATCCACTATGAGGACTCATGGTAGCAAGGAGATCCCTTATGACGATTCATTGAATCTGGAGTTCCTTGTGATGGCTCATGGAATCTCAGGCCAGCTGCTCGAGGAAACCCTGAAGAATCGAAGCAGTCACGAAAGTATATAAGAACTAGCTGGTCCGCTTGATGAGATGATTCCTGGATTCCTCTAGGGATCCCTGGATTTCTCTAAATCACTTTATCATGTTCAAATAAACAATTGATGTAAACCTTTTTTGAACACATCCCAAGCCCTGCTAAGTCCTAACAATGATGGTATTGGTAATGGTAATAATTATGGTAATGGATGGTAATGGTAATGATTATGGGTAGCACCCACGTGACTTGGCCCGCATAAATATTGGTTGCGAGTGAGCGAGGGCGTCCTTATATATATATATATTTTTGCGGGATTAAATGCAACCCTCGTTTCACATGTGAAACACAACACAAAGGCGTAAGTGACACAAAACGAAAAGGGGGAAGTGACACAAAACGAAAAGGGATATAAATCCCAGCATTCCCACCTTTGTTCAGCTCCACCATAAGTCTTTTTATTCCTATTTTATTCAGCTCCACCATAAGTCTTTTTATTCCCATTTCGTTCAGCTCCAATGTAAGTCTTTTTTATTTTGTCAAGATCCATAAAATCTTTACACCCCACAATTTGACAAGCATTGTCTGGTGAACTACCATTGGTCTGGTGAATTACCATTGGTGGCGTGGGAAGTGATTTGTGATGATAAAAGCGAAAAGGAGTATTAACTGGAAAATACTATCTTGGTGGCATTCAGGTATTTAAGGTCCAGGAGGGCTTCTATTGGACAAGTTTGATAAGCTTAGGATCCCTCGCTTCCTGGAATTCCTCGATCAAGACAACGATTTCAATGCTTAATCCCTTCACCCCATCACGACAAAGAAAGTGACATCTCCTATAATTTTAATTACACTTGAAGAGTCAAAAATCACGCCTATGATGTTGTTCAAAATATTTATTGTTGTATTTTGAGATTATAATGGCTACGAGTCTAGTGATTATATTGGAAATGAATAATAAGTGCAGGAGGGAAGCTTACTGTTCTGGCCACAATAAACTTGATGAAACCGGATAAACTAGATAAACTGCATAAACTGGATAAATTGGATAAAATTCTTGATTGGTGAGTTTCTGTCGGGCTGTCTTGCTGGAAACCTGGAAACCATACCCCGACCTGCACATAAGACCATCTCCCACCAACGATACCAAACCAGAAGTTCCATGAGACATGGAATACATGAAGAAAACACATGAACATGACGAATCACGGGATGACAATCTGGCGGTTCCATCGGTAGGAGAGCCCATTATTTGGAATAATTCTTTATTCCTGTATACACCAGTAAATCTAAGAATCTTCCTGTATATCCCTACACACGTTGTTATATGCAGTACACTATGACAAACCTGATCTCACAAACTTCATTCTCTAATCAATTATAAAAAGTCGTTGGGAAATGTGGGGAAATGTGGGAAAATAAGGTGGGTCCCGGTGATATTTTACCCAACGTCCTGCACATAGTCACAACCCGCAGTTTATATGCAGGGCACATCCCATATGCAGTACGCATTATATATGCAGTGCGCATCACTTGCCCTCCGAACTCACAACCTCATATCCCCAGAAACTACCTACGCCACGCCCCGCTCGAGACCTCCACCCCTCGTTGAAAAGCATTTCAAACCACTGCTTCCTTCCGTTCCTGCAGCCAAGTCGAGTATCTCCGGTCACGTGTTGTCAATTGAAACCCCCACCTCCCCCCCTACAGTCTGGTATATAAATACTCCCCCATAGTATACCACACTATTTCCCGCTATCGCCACCCCATAGCCCCATTACCCCCCCTGAACCCCTATTTTCGTTTACCTTGGTCCATCCACCGATCTGATTGGCTCACATCCTCAGATTGCCGCTTTTTACGTTGCCCCTTTTCAAATCCCGCTATTTAATTCCCCTTTTCCATGTCGGTTCTAGAGTGGCCATTATACGGGCTCCGCACGCTCTTTGTGCTTATCTATTTCCCATTGAGCATTCTTTCGATTCGGTTCACGCAGCTTGTGGCGGGGTTGGTCTTTTGCCGCTCTCCCCGCTGGTTCAATGTGGCTGTTCTGGTGACCAAGGTGCACTTTTTCCAGCTCCTTACGTTTGTTACGGGCACAGTCAACCCAATGAAGATCCTGGTGACGTTTAAAAAGTCTGAGTTGCCCGAAACAAATAACTTCCGGGTGGATTCCGCCGGCAACTTGATCTCCGACTTGTCGCCCAATGCCATCTACATCTCCAACCACCAGATCTACACGGACTGGGTGTTTTTCTGGTACTTGGCCTATACGTCCCGGTTGGCCGGCTCGGTGTTTATCCTCTTGAAGGCGAGCTTGAAAAAAGTGCCTTTGTTGGGCCTGGGAATGGACACCTTCCGCTTCCTCTTTCTCCTGCGCAAATGGCAAACGGATAAAGTCCACTTGACCAATCAATTGTTGCGGATTGATGCTGATGCTCGTGGCATGGGGCCTGCGGCCAATGTCTCGGTTGTCTCGGCCTATAATGGTGCTGTTGATGGGAATGAAACTTCCATAGTGCGCTGGCCAAAGGGCACTTCTCCCAAAGCGGCCGATTGCTCGTCGTACCAGTTGGTGATTTTCCCCGAGGGAACCGTCATTGCCGCCAATACAAGGCCTCGGTCCAAGGCTTATGCCGATAAGATCAACAAGCCTGCGTTCAAGCACGTGTTGCTTCCGAGGGCTCGTGGCCTCTTCCTCATGTTGAGGCTGTTGAGGGAAACCGTGGATGTGGTGTACGACGTGGCGTTGGGATTTTCGGGCTTGAAGCCTGAAGAATATGGCGAGGATGTGTTCACCTTAAAGGCGTTTTATCTCCAGGGAAAGGGCCCCAAAAGGGTGCACTTTTATATCCGGGCGTTCCAGATCAAGGATATTCCTTTGGGCGATGACGACAACGTGGACATCGACAACGTGGACCCGGCGGTGTTCCTGGCTTTTGAAGATTGGCTTTATGGAGTGTGGGGGGAGAAGGACCTGCACATGGCGTACTTCTTCAAGCACGGCACTTTCCACGATGAAGCCGATGCGGCCGTGCAAACGGTGGATGCGGACTTTAAGTTGCGCAACTGGCTCGAAGCATTTGCCCCGAATGTTCTTTTTGCTTCCTTCGTGTTGTTGGTGTTTTTGGTGGTCAGGTTAGTCCGGGCGCTCTAGCCTGCAGGACCGCGCTATATGCCGTCCGCCGCGGCCCACACCCAGAGGTGCACTCCATGGCCCTGTTTCAGGTGATGTTTCAAGTCAAAAAAAAAGAGCCGGCCCCAGGATTTCTTTCAAGGGTTGCATATAAGGTGGTTGCTCCTACTGCATGTTACAGAAATGTTTGCATGTGCAATGCATCGTGGTGTTTCAGATTCACGGACTGTTTCAGATCCAGGTACTGTTTCAGATTGTTTTAGGTGTTTCAGATTGTTTCAGGTACAACACGATTCCAGAACCCATGAAACCTGCCTGCAACGTCTTGATGAAGAGTCCATGGTGCGTTTCAGATTCCACGTTGTTTCATCACATGACAATCGAGGCCCACAAACAAGTCGCAGTTGCAGCTTTGGAAACACCCCAATTATACAATTAGCTTTATTTGAAAGTGCCATTGTGTACGGACAAACGTATTGGACCATTGAAACACCGAACCACCGAAACATTGAACCACCTGAAACAGTACTGAAACATTTCTGAAACAGACACCTGAAACAGACACCTGAAACACCTGAAACACCTGAAACAGACACCTGAGACACCTGAAACAGACCAAACGGTACCCGGAACATTGCCTGAAACACCTGAAACAGTCACTTGAAACAGTCACTTGAAACACCTGAAACCGAATCTGAAACATTGCCTGAAACAGAATCTGACACACCCGAAACACCTGAAACAGACACCTGAAACACGTGAAACAGACACCTGAAACAGACCAAACGGTACCTGAAACACCTGAAACACCTGAAACATTGCCTGAAACAATATCTGAAACACCTGAACACCTGAACACCTGACCCTTTATAAATGTGTCTTCCCCTCGCATTCTGCTTCCCCCAATTATTCACGGGCATGTTCCTCATTGGTATAGTGGTACGGTACTTTCCCCTCGTCCTCAGTTTCATCACGTTTATCCTCTTGGGCTTCCTCCTTATAGGGTGTGCGTCGACCAATTCCAGCTATTCGTCCATTTACTTGATCAAAGTGGCGTACAATGAAAGTCTGGAATTGTATACCCAGAATACCACGTCGGGGTCGCTCCGGGTCAATTATATGGCCTTGTGCAGTACGGCCTCGGGAACCATGGAGTGTTCGACCCTGCGCAATTACACGGCCTTATCTGCAGGAAGCACGGTGGAAACAGCAGCCGGAAAGCTTAGTCTAGCGGACTTGGCCAGCCAGCTCAACGATGTATGCAGCCCGTACATTTTGATTGCCTCGCTTGTTTTGGTGTTTTTGATTCTTGTGTGTGAGCTATGGCTGGCCATGCCGCTTGTGCCTTGGAAAGTGGTGGTTCGTCGCGTTGCTGCCGGAGTAGCTCTCTTGTCTGCACTCCTCTGGGGGCTTGGAGCCATGCTCCAGCACCAGGCCATCCGCTGTGCCCAGGCTTTCATTGGTGCAGCGTCGCTTTCGGCGGTGACGGTTTCCTTAGGGTCACGTGCAGAGGCTTTGCTGTGGACCTCCTTTTCTTTTTTGGTCGTGGTGTTCATAGCCCTGGTGTTTCGCGTGGTCAGAGACGTGCGTGCCCCGGCCTATGAAGAGAAGGAGCCGTGAAGGGAAGGAGACATGGACATGGACATGGAGCCATGGACATGGAGCCATGAATCTTGTCTGTCTGGTGCCCAGCAGTGCTGTGTTGCATGCAGGATGAATCCAGAATCCAGAATCCAGAGTCCCGAACCTTGGCCGTCTCTTCTTGACCAGTCTCTATGGGACTATGGGACATACCGGCACCTTGTGTTGATCTCGCTTCCTGATTCGGTCCCTCACTGAACTGTATCTTGCTCCATGTAATTCTATACCTTCAATTCAAGCACAACTCACTAGCTGATATCCACTAATTAGGAAATGTATCCATCAATCAAGAAATGACACTAATTAAGAAATGGTAATAATCAAGAACTGTAAATAACAATCAAAAATGGTACTAATCAAGAAATGGCGTATCCATTGATCAAGAAATGGTGTGGAGGATGTAATAATTCTTGGGGGGATACGCGCACTTATATATACCTTTTTTTTTTTTGGTTTTTGCAGCAATCCTACACCCCCCACCCCCCCCTTGTTTCAGAATGGTGGCAAACCATGCACACAAAAGCAGGGAGTACTATATAAGGCCCGTCCTTTCCCTTGAATTTTTGTACCCATCTTTTTCTCCCCACTCCCAATCCGGAAATTCTCTATCCCCACTGACTTTTTCAGTACTGCCTGATTGGATCCCTTTGACCATAAGTGACCCTTGATTATATCCAGTACTGCCTGATTGAATACCTTTGACTATTGAGTGAATCCTTGAATAATCATTTGTTATATGCAGTGACTACTATATCCAGTGACTATAATTTCCAGTGACTATAATTTCCAGTGACTGTTCATTGACTATCCATTGATTGTGAATGATTCCCGATTGGGTTTTCTGGTGATTTATAATGGTTCTCATGAAAAAAAAATAGTTTCCTTTTGTTCAACTTTTTTTTTTTTGGTCCTTTTTCAGTCTTCTGGTGGATTCTCGGTGAATTGAGAATTCACTACTTGGTCCCCACACTCACTACCGAACAGGCCACAAGAAAAAGTGAAAAATTAAGTCATTTTCAAAATCAAGCAAAAAAAAAAAAACACAAAGTCAATTAAAAGGCCTTTGTCAAATATTGAGTTGACTTGATTTGCTCTGGGAGGGAAATAGGCGGTGTACGGGTTTATTGGTGGACATCGCTCATCTGGCATCAACACTGACCAGACAAAAAAGCAAGGGAGAAGAAAGGGAGAAGCAAGGGAGAAGCAAGGGAGAAGCAAGGGAGATATACGAAATGTATAAGGGAAAAATGAAAGACGAGGTGGTGGGTTTTGGAGGGAGGGTGTTTGGTCACATGACACGCACGTGACTCGCGCGTGATTTGCACGTGACGCTTCCCGCGTATACGCGATACTCACCATCTTCTCCTCCTCCTCCTCCAACAACATGGATTACATGGCTCAGATCGACGCCTTCGTGCGCCGCTTACAGGCGGCCGACACCGACTACAAGGAGACGCAGTCGATCTTCTCGGAGCTTTTGGACATGATCGAGGCGTTCAACGGCGCCACCGAGTACGCGTACTTCCTCAAGACGCTAGTGCCCGAGTTTCTTTCCAAATTGGACACGGTGCCCATTTCGTTCCAGAGCAATTCGCCGGAGAACAAGGTCCGCAACTCTGTGCTTGAGATCATCCACCGGCTGATCATGACGGATACCTTTGAGCCGTACGCCGAGGACATTTTGGCGTGTTTGACCCGGATTTTGCAGACGGAAAACGAAGACAATGGGGTCTTGTGTATGAAGATCATCACCAGCTTGCACAAGGCCTACAAGGCGATATTGGCGGAGAAAACGGCGCCTTTCATCGATATAATGAACCGCGTCTACGATAATATGGACCAGGCCGTGGAGGACGTGTTTGAACGGGAAACTGGCGTGTTGACTCCGCAAGAGCAACCGGAAATTGATGCCGACGGCAACGAAGAACCCGCCGCCGTTTTGTGTCCGGCCATGAGATCGTTCAAGGTGCTTGCCGAGTGTCCCATCACCATGGTGTCTCTCTATTCGTCCTACAAGACTTTGGTGCAGACGTCGCTTCCGAGTTTCTTGCCCAAAATCCTTCATATCCTCAACCTCCAGATCAAACAACAGCGGGAGTTTCGCCAGGAGCAGCTCCAGCATGCGGATTCCGTGGTGGCCATCTCCCCCAACATCCACAATCGCCAGGCATACCTGGACTTCATCTTGGGCCAGGTCAAGGCCGCGTCGTTTTTGGCGTACGTGTTTATCCGCAACTATGCCACGCAATACTTGACGGCGGACGAGATGAAAATCGTGCCCGATGTCATTCTAAGGTTGTTACAGGATTGTCCTGCCGAGCTCTCCATTGCCCGGAAAGAGCTCTTACATGCCACAAGACATATCCTCAGCACTCCGTTCCGGACGCATTTCATTCCCAAAATCGAGTTGCTTTTCGATGAAAAAATCCTCATTGGCCATGGGCTCACGTCGTTTGAAACCTTGCGCCCGTTGGCGTACTCTACCGTGGCGGATTTCATCCATAATGTCCGCAACGAGCTCACGCCCATGCAGATCTGGTCCACGGTGCAAATCTACTGTGGCTTGCTTAAAGATGACTCGCTAGCTTTGACGGTGCAGATCATGAGTGCCAAATTACTCCTCAATTTGGTGGAGCGCATCATGAAGTTGCCCAATAAGCTCGAGGGCCGCCACCTCTTCATGATGATCATTGACCTGTACGCCAAACGGTTCCACAGCCTCAACCGCAAGTTCCGGTACATTCTCAAGAAACACAAGGTTTTCGAGGAGACCAAGCAGTCCAAGGATAAGGAGATCAAACGGGCCACGGCGCGGTACAGCTCCAAGACCGACGACCAGCAACTTGGCAAGTTGAGCGAGGTGGTCAGTGATCCCAAAAGTGGCGATGAAGACGTGGATCTGGACGATATGGATATCGTGGAATCCGCTCCTCTGGATGAACTTGCCCAGGAAGACATTTTCAGCATCGAGGAACTCTCGCCCATTTCCGTGTCGGTGACCTCCAGCAACACGGATCTCTTGAAAGACGCAAGGTACCTTTTCCGGACGTTGATGACGTTCTTGAAGTCGGTGATTTTCGGCTTGAAGAACTGCAACCCTCCGGTGCCTCCACAGCCCGTGCAGCAGGACCCCAACTATACCGGACAACGGGTCAATTACGATAAATGGAACGATCTGGCCAAGTTGACGTCGCTCGAGGAAATCAAGATCCTCAAGAGCTTCTTTAGAGGAGGAATCAGCTGTCTCAAGTTTTTCTCCGTGACAAAACCAAAGAAAGCCGTGCAGCCCAAGAGCTTTGATTTCTCCACCGGAGGCCCCAACCTCCCCATCACTTCTTCCAAGGAGGAAAAAGACTTGATGGAGATCTTTGCCACGATCTTCATCCATATTGATCCTGCATCCTTTAACGAAATCGTCACGGACGAGTTGCCGTTTATGTTCGAGTCCATGTTGGATAATGCCGCGTTGCTTCACTTGCCGCAGTTTTTCCTTGCCAGTGAAATCACCAGCTCCAATTTCTCCGGCATTTTGATTTCGTTTTTGAGGTCCAACCTCGACCAGCTCGATAAGGTGGACTTGGTCAAGTCCAACATCCTCATCCGCTTGTTCAAGCTTTGTTTCATGTCGGTGAATCTTTTCCCTGCGGCCAACGAGAAGATTCTTCTTCCTCACTTGAACTTCCTTATTTTGGAATCGTTGAGGCTTGCCACCAAAGCCGAAGAGCCCATTCTCTATTCCTACCTCGTGAGAACGTTGTTTAGGAGTATTTCTGGAGGCCGCTTTGAGAGCTTGTACAAGGAAATCCTCCACATCTTGCCGGTGCTTTTGGAGAGCTTGAATAAGTTGATTGCCAACTCCAAACGACCTTATGAACGGGACATTTACGTGGAGTTGTGTCTTACCGTCCCCGTGAGACTTTCTGTTTTGGTGCCTCACCTTAACTACTTGACCACGCCGTTGGTGTTTGCCTTGAACGGGTCGCAGGAGTTGGTCAGCCAGGGTTTAAGGACGTTTGAGCTCTGTGTGGATAACTTGACGGCGGAGTACTTTGACCCGATGATAGCTCCGGTGATCGATGAGATCATGGCCGCGTTGTGGAAACACTTGGAGCCGGTGCCTTACCATCACCAACACTCACACACGGCGATCCGGATTTTGGGCAAGTTGGGCGGAAGAAACCATAAACACTTGAAGCCCTGCGATACGTTGAAGTCGAAGTCCGAGCTTGATCAGGAAATCAATGCTCTTTTCACGATCCACGGGTTCGAGGGCCAGATCCCCATGTCCATTACTCCGGGCGTGGAGTCCGCCATCCTGCTCATCGAAGACCCCCGCTTGAAGGTGCACTACCGCATCAGTGCCTACAATTACTTGTCGAGCATTTTGAAGCTTTTCATCGACACCAACCCGATTCCGGCCGACTATGCAGGGTACATCCGGAGCCAGGTGCAGTTCCTCAAGAAATCCGGCGACCCGGACACGTTTCCGGCGTTGGAGAGCTCCGATATCAAGGACGGCAGCAAGTTGAGCCACCAGCAAAAGCTCTTTGCCCGCCTTTTGGAGATTCTCTTTTTCTCGCTCTCGGTGCCGGAACTCTACGACGACGCCAGTCTGCTCATTGACAACATCACCACGCATTTCACGTTGATCCATTTGGGCTCGTCCAGCATCCAGAAAATCAAAAAAGACCGGCCTTTTTCCGTCAAGGACCGGGAGGGCCATGCGTACATTTGCGAGAGTGTGTTTTTCGAAGCATTGAGCTACTCGCTCAGTTTCTGGGATAAAACCGTCCGGAAAAAGGGAATCGACACGGTCAAGCGCATCTATAAAACGTCGGTGGTGCTCTTTGGCTCCGAGGAGGATGCGTTGTTCTTCCCGCTCTTCAGAACCATGTTCTACAAGTTCACCCATAACTGCTACAATGAGTTTTACCATACGAAGCTCGGGGGTGTTTTGGGTTTACGCACGATGTTTTCCGATTTGGGAATCCCTTCCAGCTGGTTTTTCAAGCGGCAGTTTGAGCTAGTTCGGTCGATCTTCTTTATTCTAAGAGATACTCCGGAAACGGCTCCCCATGAGGTCCGGGACTTGGCCCAGAAACTTGTCTTGCAGATCTTGAAGGATTGCAATGCCGAGGTGACCAAAGAGGTGATTTTGGAGAAACCGTTCCAGACGCTAGTGGGTGCTTTGGTGTATGATCTCGCCAGTGCCGTGCCCATAGTGAGAGAGGTGTCGCAGGAATCGTTGAAGGTGTTATCGGCGACCACGGGGGTTTCTGTGGCCACCATCATTGGGCCTTCCAAGCACTTGCTCTTGACTCCCATTTTCGGCAAGCCGTTGAGGGCGTTGCCGTTCCCAATGCAGATTGGAAACATCGATGCCATCACCTACTGTTTGGGGTTGGAGGATACGTTTTTGACGTTCAACGAGGAACTCAACCGGCTCCTCCTCGAGGCCTTGGCCCTTGTGGATGCGGAAGATGAATCGTTGGCGAACGTTCACCGGCTTTTTGAGCACCGCACGTCCAAGCAATTGATCGAATTAAGAGTCGTTTGCATCAAGTTGCTCTCTCTTGCGTTGAACAAACCGGGGTTTTCCTTGGGGACGCTCTCCGAGGCCCGGATCCGGATTCTTGGTGTTTTCTTTAAGGCTCTCTGCAACAAATCGACGGAAATCATCAATGCGGCACATTTGGGGCTCAAGTCCAGTCTCGACGAAAGTGCCAAGCTCCCCAAAGAGCTCTTGCAGAATGGTTTACGGCCCATGCTTATGAATTTGTCCGACCATAAGAAATTGACTGTTTCGGGGCTTGAGGCTCTTGCCCGGCTCTTGGAGCTTTTGATTTCCTACTTTCGGGTGGAAATCGGCCGCAAGTTACTTGATCATTTGATGGCGTGGGCCCAGATCAATACCCTACGCTCCATCGCTGGCCAGGATTTGGACAATAACCATACGGTGCAGATTGTCATGGCCATCTTGAACATCTTCCACCTTTTGCCGGCCAAAGCGTTCACGTTCATGGAGGAAATCATCAATACGTTGCAGTATTTGGAGGGCCATTTGGACCGGCACCAGAACTCGCCGTTCCGGTTGCCCGTGCTCAAGTTCTTGAACCGGTTTGCTGAAAACTGCTTGGAGTATTACATGACCAACTTCAAAAACAGGAAATTGGGCAATATGTTGGCGTACTTTGCCGGAGCAGAAGATGGGCCTCGGATCCGGGAAGTGTCCAAGACCAAAATCAGTGGCATCATCGAGGATATCCGGGCCGAGACGCTGGAGGAGGTGAAGATCACCAAGTTCGCCAATACCATTGATTTGGTCGATGCCATTGCCAAGCACGACTCCCAATGGTTCCTGCAACTGGCTCCGTTGTTGCAGACGTTGACGGAGTTGGTGGAGATGGTTTCGGACATTCGCCAGAGATTGCCTCTTATCTCCAGTGCCCACCTTCAGGCGGAGCAGGCGATTTCCAAGCTCCAGCGAATCGGAATCCATTACATGAGGACGTCGGAGTCGGACAAATCGCTCATTTTCTTCATTGTTAATTTCCTTAGCAAGTTGAACATCAAATTGAGTTCGGAGGTGGAAGATTTCATCTTCCAGGATATTGTGATGAGTTCCGAGCTCAATACAAAGTTGGATTACTTGGTCCAGTGTGTGGATTTCATTGCCCAGGAAGGCACGCATCTCAAGGCCAAGACGTTTTTCTTGAAGAAGTTATTCGATAGCATATATCTTCGGGAAATCGACCGTTCGGGGTCTGCAGATGTGCTTTTCGAAAAGACCGAATGGTTGGACAAGTTTTCGGAGAAAATCTGGAAGTCCACCAACGATATCATTACTGACCGTACCAGTGGGAAGATCGATACGTACCGGTTTGCGCTTCTAGAAACCACGTCCATCTTGCTCAAGTGGTCTGCGTCCAAGTTGGCCAACTACAAGAAGGAAATCATCAAGTTCAGCTGGAACTACATCAAGCTCGAGGACAACATCACCAAGCAGGTGGCGTACGTGACCACGTCGTACTTCATCTCTGCGTTTGAAACGCCTCCTCAGCTTGCTACGCAGGTGTTCGTGGCTCTTTTGAGAACCCACCAAAACGATTCCCGGCACTTGGTGCGCCAGGCTCTCGATATCATTGCTCCAGTCATGTCGTTGAGAATGGTACAGGGGCAATCGCCCAATAGCTGGTTGAAATGGCCCAGACGAGTGCTTTCCGAGGATGGCTTCAACATCACCCAGGTGTTGAATGTGTACCAGTTCATCAACCACCACCCGAACTTGTTTTTCGTGGCCAGAGAACACTTTGTTTCGAATATCATCACGGCCATGGGCAAGTTGACGATCTTGGCCAATACGGCCATTGAAAACCAGGTGCTCGCCATTGATTTGGCCGAGTTGATCTTGAGCTGGGAGGTGAAGTCGAATGAACTTAAGAACAAGAACAACAACAACAACTCGGTGCAGGAGAATGGCGGGGCAACTGCCAATTCTGACCATGACGAAATGTCCGATGACGATAATAAGACGTTGGTGGACTCGGTGGTTCTCGATAAGAATGCCGATTACGACTTTGCCACGTCGGAAAACTACGCCATTCCCTTTGGCCAACGGGAGGCCTGTGTCACCTTCTTGGTGCGGTACGTGTGTATCTCTCCGCAGAGGGCCTCGGAGAGTGAATTGGGCCAGAAGGCCTTGGGCATCCTCTATGACCTCTTGAGCCCTGCACACTGGCCCGAGGTTTCGGTGAAAATCACTTTTTTCGAGAAGTTTCTCCTCTCCAACGACCTCAACTCGCCCAATCTCCTTGGCTACTGCTTGAACGCGTTGGAGGTCTTGGGCGTGGTGTTGGAGTGGAAGGAGGACGAGTGGATCATCAATAACCTCGAGTACCTCCATAAACTCTTGGAGAAGTGTGTCAAGTCGGAGAACCACGATATCCAGGAAGTTCTCCAGAGAGTGTTGCGCATTATCTTGAAAGCAATCAACGCCAAGGCCCCGGAGGAGGCGGCGGAAGAGGAGGACTCGGAGGTTCGCTCTTTTATCCACTTGCTCACCAGCACCGTTTCGGAGAATTTGAGCGATACGACGTCGCTAGCGGCCGGAGTCACGTTGCTGTGGACATTGGCCAATTACAAGCCGGCCACACTTGATGCGTTGATCCCCATGATCATGAGGACGTTCAATAAGTTGTGCACGGACCACATTGCCATAACCCACCAGGGCGTGCAGGCCTCAAAAGAAACCTCTTCGACGGGGGACGAGGCCAAGGTCACCACCAAGTTATTGGAGAAGGTGTTGAACTTGTGTGCCATGCGGATCTCCACGCTTGGCGACCAGAGACGCATTTTCTTATCTCTCCTTGCACAGCTCATCGAGAGGTCCTTGGATAAAGAGACGTTGGAGAAGATCATCAAGATCCTGAAGTCGTGGGTCTTTTCCCGGACTGACTTGTTCCCCACCACCAAGGAAAAAGCCGCCATTCTCTCCAAAATGATGGTGTTTGAGATCCGCGGCGAGCCCACGCTTTCCAAGGAATTCTACCAGATCATCATTGACATTTTCGAGGACGAGACCTTTAGCTGTACGGAGTTGACGGTGCGCATGGAACAGCCGTTTTTGGTGGGCACGCGGTCCACGGAAGTGCCCATTCGCCGCAAGCTCATGTCGCTCTTGAGCAACAGTTTGGAGAAGGATATATCCAAGCGGCTTTATTACGTGATCCGGGAGCAAAACTGGGAGTATTTGGCCGATTACTCGTGGCTCAACCAGGCCTTACAGATTCTTTTCGGGGCGTTTGACCTTGACGAAAAGGTCTCTTTTGTTGCTGACGAGAATAAGTTGGCTCCGTTGACGGCGTTTCCTTACGGCCAAAAGGAGATGGACGGAGAAAACGAGGACATGGATGTGGATGTGGATGTGGATATGGATGTGGACGGAAAGGAACACCTGGAGCTTGAGGCCTTGTTAAAGACTCATAACCAGTTCCTCCAGTCCATCAGCACCATCACTGCAGGCTCCATCCTCGAGCCACTCATGGATATCTTCTACCAGAGCAACGATACTATCCACCGTGTATGGTCGCACGTGTTCCCGATTGCATTCAGCTCGTTGCCCAAGGTGGAGCATCTCGACTTTACTCGTTTCTTGGTGGTGTTGCTCTCCAAAGACTACCACACCAAGCAGGTGGACATGCGGCCCAACATCATCCAGTCGCTCTTGGAAGGTGTTTCCCGGTGCAAGGAGCTCCAGCTTCCGCCGTTTGCCGTGGAGTGTCTTGCCAGCAACTTCGACTCGTGGTTCCAGGGCATGCACATTCTCGAGAACATCGACGAGGCTTCCATCAACGGCAGTTCGGAAGTTCGGGAAGTCACGCAGGATGCGTTGTGCAAGATCTACGCCACGTTGAAGGAAGACGATATGTTCTATGGACTCTGGAGAAGACGGGCCAAGTACTCCGAGACCATTTCTGCTTTATCGTATGAGCAGATTGGACTTTGGGATAAAGCGCAACATCTCTATGAAACGGCGCAAATCAAGGCCCGCAGCGGCGCTCTTCCTTATAGCCAATCGGAGTACTCGCTCTGGGAAGACCACTGGATCTTGTGTGCAGAGAAACTCCAGCAATGGGATGTACTTACGGAGCTTGCCAAGCACGAAGGGTTTTCCGATCTTCTCTTGGAGTGTGGCTGGAGGGTGGCCGATTGGAATGCGGACCGCGAGACGTTGGAGCAGACCGTGAAAAGTGTCATGGATGTGCCCACGCCAAGACGCCAGGTTTTCGAGACGTTCTTGTGTTTGCAAGGGTTTGGCCAGGAGAAGGAAACGCTCCAGGAACTCTCCCGGTTATGCGACGAAGGCATCCAATTGTCGTTGAAGAAATGGCACGGCTTGCCCCACAAATTGGGCAACGCACACATCCCACTTCTCCACACTTTCCAGCAATTCGTGGAGTTCATGGAGGCCAGCCAGGTATACTCGTCGCTTGTGTCCACCAACGCCCAGAATTTGGACGTCAAGTCCCAGGATTTGAAGAGAGTGCTCCAGGTATGGAGAGAAAGATTACCCAACGTTTGGGATGACATCAACATCTGGAACGACTTGGTCACGTGGCGGCAGCATGCGTTCCAGGTGATCAACAAGGTTTATATGCCGTTCATTCCGATTCTCCAGCAGAGCAACTCGGACGGAAACGCCAATTCGTACGCGTACCGAGGGTTCCACGAGATCGCATGGGTGATCAACCGGTTTGCCCACGTCAGCCGCAAACACAACATGCCGGACGTGTGTATCAGCCAGTTGACCAAGATCTACCAGCTTCCAAACATCGAGATCCAGGAGGCGTTCCTTAAGTTGAAGGAGCAGGTCAAGTGCCATTACCTGAACACCAGCGAGCTTAATACCGGGCTCGATGTGATCCGGAACACCAACTTGGTGTATTTTGCCACGCAGCAAAAAGCCGAGTTTTTCACGTTGAAGGGCATGTTTTTGAGCAAGTTGAACCAGAAGGACGAGGCCAACAAGGCGTTTGCCACGTCGGTGCAGATCGACCTCAATTTGCCCAAGGCCTGGGCCGAATGGGGCATTTTCAACGATACTAGGTTCAAGGAAAGCCCCAACGACTTGGTCTACGCCAACAACGCCATCTCGTGTTATTTGCAGGCTGCCGGGCTCTACAAAAACGGCAAGACCCGCAAACTCTTGGCCCGGATCCTCTGGTTGATCAGTTTGGACGATTCCACGGGCACCTTGGCCCAAGCGTTTGAAAACTTCAAGGGCGAAGTGCCCGTGTGGTACTGGATCACGTTTATCCCCCAGCTCTTGACGTCTCTCTCCTACAAGGAGGCCAAGTTGGTGCGGCAGATTCTCGTGCGGATCGCCAAGAGCTACCCCCAGGCCTTGCACTTCCAGTTGCGAACCACCAAGGAGGATTTCGCTGCTAAGCAAAGGCAGTACTTGGAGCTTTCGAGACAAAAGGCCAAGTCCGAGAAGGAGGAGAAGGAAAAGGAGGAGAGGGTTGACGGAGATAAAGAGAGAGACGAGGAGAAGGAAGTCAAGGAGGAGAATGAACCAAAGGAGGAGAAGGATGGAGAGAAGGAAGGTGAGAAAGATGACGGTGATAAGATGGAAGAGGATAAGCCGGAGTCTAAGATGGAGTCCAAGGCGCCGGAGATTAAGGCGCCGGAGATCAAGGCGCCGGAAACCAAGCCGGAAACGCCCGATGCCTTACGGCGGTCGTGGGAGTACGTGGAGGAGATCATGGGGATTTTAAAGACCGCGTACCCCCTTCTTGCGCTTTCGTTGGAGTCGCTCGTGGACCAGATCAACCAACGGTTCAAGTGCACGGCGGACGAGGACGCGTACCGGTTGGGCGTGGCGCTTTTGAACGACGGAGTGCAGTACCTTAACCGGCTCGGCAACCCGCGGGAAGACGCCAAGTTGCCGCCCGTGACGGAGGTCAACATCACCCGGTTTGCCGAGACGGTGCTCCCCAAGCAAATCCGGGCGGAGTTTGAAAAAGACTTGGTGATTGGCAAACCCAACCTCGAGTCGTACATCAACAAGCTCCGCAAGTGGCGCGACCGGCTCGAGGATAAGTTGGACCGGCGGTTCACGCAGGTGAACTTGGAGAACCTCTGTCCGCATTTGAGCGAGTTCCACCACCAGAAGTTCGAGGACATCGAGGTGCCGGGCCAGTACCTCTTGAACAAGGACAACAACACGCATTTCGTCAAGATCGAGCGGTTCTTGCCCACCATCGACTTGGCCCGCGGCACCAACGCGTGCTACAAACGGCTCAAGATCCGGGGCCACGACGGAAGTCTCCACAGCTTTGCCGTGCAGTTCCCGGCCGCCCGCCATTGTCGCCGCGAAGAGTGTCTCTTCCAGTTGTTCCGGATCTTTGACGATACGCTTTCCAAGAAGGTGGAGACGAGGAGACGCAACATTCTGTTCACGTTACCGATTGCCGTGCCGTTATCGCCACATATCCGCATCATCAACGATGATTCGAGGGATATCTCGATGCAGAAGATCTACGAGGATTTCTGCTTTAAAAACGGCAAGAACCGGGACGAGCCGTTCATCTATACGATCGAGAAGTTGCGGGCTGCGTTCGACCCCCGGTTGCCCAAACCGGATATCATGAGTATCCGCGTGGAGATCCTTAGTGCCATCCAAACATTGCTTGTGCCGTCCACGGTGCTCAAGAACTACTTTGTGGAGCTCTACTCCAACTTTGAGGATTTCTGGATCTTCCGCAAACAGTTCACCGCGCAGTTTGCCTCGTTCATCTTCTCCACGTATATGATGTGCGTGAACACACGGCAGCCGCAAAAGATCCACGTGAACCGAGGCTCGGGAAGCGTGTGGACCTCGGATATGCTTCCATGCAAGATCGCCAGCAAAAGTGCTTCTTTGGACGGAGTCAATGGCGGACGCCCGGCACCGCTTTTCTATAATGCGGAGATGGTGCCGTTCCGGTTAACGCCGAACATCCAGAAATTGATCGGCGAGGCTGGAATCGAGGGTATTCTCGCCATCAACGTGTTGGCCATCGCACGTGCGTTGACCGAGCCCAAATCAGACTTGGACCAGTACTTGACCATTTTTGTCCGGGACGAGGTGGTGTCGTGGTGCACGCAACAGGACCCGCCTAAACCCGTGCCCCAGGATAGCAAGCTCCGGGAGATTGTCATGATCAACGTGGAGCTCATCATCAAGAGAGTGCTTTCCATGGCGCACAGTTCTGCAGGTTCCACCGTCAGCACTCAAAGTGTATTGGAGTTGATTGCCCAGGCAGTCAATCCCCATAACTTGGCGGCCGCAGATACGCTCTGGATGGCGTACCTTTAGGTTGAAGAGCTTAGAGTTGGATTTAAAAGTCATTAGATTGGTAATATACAGGATTATAGTGTACAGGATTATAGTGTACAGGATTATAGTGTACAGGATACAGTTGTACAAGATTATAGTTGTACAGAGTAGTAATTATTGTTGATGCTGGGGGTATTCCGAGGGCCCCGCACCCGTACACCAGACAAGGTCAGCAGAAAAAGGCCCAACGCAAACCACCCTTTTTTCCCTCTTCCTATAATATAACTTAGTGTTTTGGAATGCTGGAATTCCGGAGGCCCCTGCCTTTCTTTTAATAGACTTTTTTATGGTCTGTGGAAGGTTTAACCTGGGTCGCCTCCCCAATTCCGAGGGCCCGCCCCGAATTCCGAGGGCCCGCCCTGAATTCCGAGGGCCCACCACCAATTCCACTAATAAGTTCCGTAATCCCCCAAATATCTCCCGGAAAATTTCCCACTCAATTTCTGTCCACTCTCAATTCAACCTCCCCAGATTTAAAGTCTAGGCTAACAAAAGCCGTATTCCTAACTTCTCCTCGCTCTAGCAGTAAATCATATGTACGATAAATGATACAAAGAATAAAATATGCCAACATCTATTTAAATAAAAACATAACAATCAAGATCCTATATAAATTAGAAACAGAAATATTATAACTGATATAAAAGATATACGGGTATAAAAGCTCCATCGTGAATCTCATCTGGGTATCTATGCTTCCACAAGGTGACTCAAGCAACTCTTTTAAAAAGAGGAAATCTGGAAAACCTGGACTGTTAGAGCTCAGTAGACACTCCAATTTGAATACAATCTGTCCGTCCTTTTTCTGCATTTCTGCACTCAAGCTCTTTTCGGAAGTTGCGTCTCCAGTCAACAATATAATTGATGCGAAACCTCAACTCTCTCTCTCTCCTCCCAAAACCAAGCGCAACGCCTCTTGTACCCAACGCTTCTTAATTTGTAAATCATTTTTCTCGTAGTCGTTGTATTTTCCCACAAATTGGTTGGCGAGTCCTTGTGTCCAGCACAGGCCCCATGGGTGCAAATCTCCCAGTCGCATGACTCCAACCTCCAGGACTGGATGATGTCCGTGAAGAAGTACCACGACATGCGTTTGTCTTGCACGACCTGTTCCACAAATTGGAAGACGGACCCGAGGCTTGGATGCAGAGCAACTCCGTGGAAGATTTCCTGGAGGCCGTGCCCGATGTGTCGGACCCCCGAAGAAGCTAGCCAGGACTCCCCGGTAAGCAACGACTACTGCAACAACCATTTCCAAAAAGAGCATGTGCGGTCGCCATTTCCATTGGCCAATCATTGGGACGGACAGAGGAGAAGCTCCAAGTCCTTACGCAGGGAAGCATGTCCAACCGGTCCAATTCCAACCGGTCCAATTCCAGTTTAATATAGAGTGGTAAGCTTAGTATAGAGTGGTAGACAAAATCTTGGCGGATATGAAAGACTTGAATTTGGAGACTTCTTAATAAGAAAATCAAAGATGCTATAAAGCCAGACATCAATAAAAAGAAGTCTGGAAACATTCGTGAAGATAAAGGTGGAATGAAAAACCTCTTTCTGGGGAGAAATGTTGGGCCAGTATGAAGAAATGAACGGGTCTAGAAGCACTGGGAAAATAGAACTGTAAATCTCGTAGGTAATAAATATTTAATAGATATTTTTATAAAAAACTGATAAACGGCGTCGTATTGTGAGGATCCGAAGGTAGCGGTGCGACAAGAAGTTCGAATTAAGAATGTGGTGTAATTCCACTAATAAGTATCGTATTTATTAAATCTATCTCAACATGCATTCTGAGTCATTCTTTTGTATGAAGCTTAAGAGACAAAAGGTGATAAGCTTTAACTGATATAAGTGAATTCAGCCAGATTAGAATGACATGATTAGTATATCAAAACAGTGGATTCAAATTTCGTTAAGGGAAAATAACAAGATCAGTAGGGTTATAAATATGACTAGAAAGAAACACATCGGTGCGGATTTCTTTATACGATTGAAAAAAAAAAAGAATGGTCATCGGAATATAGTTGTAATGTAAATCATTCAATAAAAGTCTTAATACGGGAACTTGGTAAACCTTTAAAATCCCTATATAACAAAATAGGAAGTACCACCCTCGACTTGCCCGTCCCACTGGGGCCCATGAGGAGCGCCGTCTGGCTCTCGGAGCTATGCACGGTCTGCTCGAAGAGACTGCACACTTCCTTGTATGGAGTCTCTCAGAGTGGATATAGCTTGGGCATGTGGGAGCCGTGGATTTGCTGGAGAATGGTTTGTTTGAGCAACCAGACGTCGTGCTGCGAGGCCAAGAGGGGACCACGGGGTTTGATGTGTTCCTCCACCTCACTCTCCAGAGACACCACTTCCCGGAACCTTGCGGGTTGACTGAACTCATCGTTCGGGTCATTGTACGAAGCATTATCCGCTATTTCTGTATGTAGTAAGGTCCCCATGGATCCATCCACCGATTCATCCACCAATCCACCCCCTTGGTATTCGGATACATCAGCAGAGTCAGCCATTTCTTCTTTAACAGATGCTTGTTCACTAACATCTGATGCATTAACATCTGATGCATTAACACCTGATGCATTACCGGAATTCCTTGGTTGTGCAGGATTCTTTGGGTCCTGTTCGGTTTGTCTCCTCTCGATCCACGCTAGCATCTTCTGCCTGTAGTCCTCGTCCATGGGCACCAAGTAGACGCGTTTCTTCTTTCTAGACGGTTGGACGGGCTCAGCAGCCTGTTCCGGGTCGATGGCCAGGTCCATGGCCAGGTCCATAGAAACGTCCATAGAAACGTCAGCAGACAAGTGGGGCTCCGCCACGGCCTTCCCCAGCGCAAGCAGCGACTTCTTGGCCAACCGCTTAATACGGGAACTTGGTAAACCTTTAAAATCCCTATATAACAAAATAGGAAGTAACATATAAAATAAAGGATAAAGTTATGGAAATTGTTATATAGTGTTGAAGGTAAAGGATAAACAAAAAAGCGAAAGGTTTTATGTAATATAAAACGACGTATCCCTTCAAGTCTTCCATGTATTCTCCAATAGTATCAAGTATACGAGGAGCAAGTTTCGGCTCCCCGGAATTGGGGATTCTCTCATTCTCATACCACTTGGATGTGAAAAGAGACAAGTCATTGAGGATGAGGTCAATAACAGAACGAACCACCAATGCGTTGAGGTCCATACCTGGTATGGTCACATTGTCGAAAGCCGGTGCGATTCTCTCCTGGTAATTGGTGTGCACCTTCGACACGTCTTTAGGCAAGAACTTGTCATGGAGTTTTTAAGTCTTGATCTCAGAAGTGTTTTTAATTCTTGAACTCAGAAGTGTTTTTCGTTATTGATCTCAGAAGTGTTTCTTAAAGCCACAAGATATTCCACGAGACCTGCTGTGGAGATTTTGGCCAACTCTTCTGCGGTCATGTTGTCAACCTCATATTCAGCTTGAGTTTTGTTTTTGGACTTGGCCTTTTTTTTTTGAAAAAACTTCTTTTATCTTGGACTCCGCAATGATTGATAGTATAGAGTAGTATATCATATAAATGTATTAGGCAGTATAGAGTATTTTTAGTATTAGATAGCATTAGATAAATTGACAGGATATAGACCTATGGGTTTGAGGAACGTTAAAAGGATATCCTCTTTTCTCTTTAGAAAGCTGGCAGCAGAAAAACGGACCTTTTAAAACCTTGTTTTCAAAATCCAAATCCCAGCTGGTTGCATTGTTGCAAGGCGAAACAGTCAAGAAATGTCAAAAGCCAAACGCCACGTTCTGAACAATCGACATGTCTTTAACAAACACTTTCGTGTCTTTTAAAGTAACTCTCCAAGAACTTGGAGCCCGTCCACAACCAAAGCTCGTGGAACAACAACGCCACGGTGATCTTCTTGGATCAGACATAGACTTAAGCATCTCGTCTTCAGGAAGCAGCAGGTAATTTGCAACACCTCATTCAAAAAAAGAAAATAATAAAATCAATATATATATATGTAAAAGTCTTCATAAAGTGTTTGGATAATTTGCTTTTGGTGCTTAGTGGTATGACTAATTTGATAGTTTGTTCGGTTGAAGGGGGAAGTCTTTGATTTGGTGGGGATGTAGGGGTATATGGAAAAAAGGTAGTAACCTAAGCCCTAGTGTGGGGCCATATTTCTGGCGCAAGTTCAAGAAAACAACCTGGACGTCTCATCCCTATGATTATGTTCAGGTATTCCATCCAGGGATTGACCTCCAGCACATCTATTAAACGAGAAAGAGCCTGGGTTTTGATGGGTAAAAAAAAGGAGCGAATATGGGGGGGGGGGGGATGCCTTTATATATGTTTTCACGCATGCGCGCGCGCATGCGCCCTCTTAAATTGCAGCCATTTAAATCGCGCACTGTTCAATATATAAAGAGCCACGCCCCTCGCATTCTTTTTACAACCCATTTTTTATTTCTACAGCCCTCCTTCCAACTAACAAACGAGATTACAAAGAGTATTGCTTTCCTAGCAGTATCTTGTCCCTTTGTGGACAACCCTATTCCACTGAATTACTAAAGAGGGTCCGCCACATTTTGATGACCATCTCCCAAGTCATCTGGGAAGAGTCCAAACTATTAGAGGTCCGGTCAATGGACAAGCCATTGGCAACCCTGATTCGGATCTCGCCAAGCGCCATCATTACTTCTTCTACGTCAAACCCCTTCTAACACCAAAAACCCACCAAAAGGAGGATCGAAAACCACCAAAAGGAGGATCGAAGACCCAGACGAAGATTGATCATTGGGCCTCCCACCATTGACTCCAGATTCAACGCACAAAAACATTTTATACTGGAAACCGTCGTCGATGATTAAAGTTTTCTCTCGCGCGTCTCTAACATCTCAAACTTTATTGAGCTTTACGCACACTCACGGAGACCATCGGTTTTCTCCGCCCAAATTCGTGGTTAGTTTATAGTCACGAATAAACATATATATATATACTAGGTGCTCAGCTACATCCAGATCTGCTTACGTAAAAAAAATAAAAAAATAAAGGCCATCCAGGAGAAACAGCAATTGGTGGTGAAGGCTGCCGGAGAGGCCCAGTCGGCCCAGTTGATTGGTGACGCCATCAAGAAGTCCAAGGACTACGTTAAGTTGAAGAGATTGGACACGGCCAGAGAAATTGCCCTGATATTGGCCAACTCGCCAAATAGAATCTTATTGGACAACGACACTTTGTTGCTCAACACCGTGGTGGACTCCAGAAAGTAGACATACATACTTACGAATGACAAGACAAGAACGCACCCGAGTAGGCGATTGAACAGAAAAGATTTAAATGAGTGAAGACTTGAATGGGTATGGTTGAATGAGTATGGTTGAATGAGTATGACTTAAATGGGTAATTCTTTGAATGAGTATGATTTGAATGAGTATGATTTGAATGAGTAAGATTTGAATAACAATGATCTGAATAACAAAAAAATTAAAAAACTAAAAAAAAAAAACTGGATAGCTGGAATAATGCTATTTTCAACCATTTATACACTAATTAGGCAATCGTTTCCAGTATTTCCAGTATTTCCACTTCTCCTATTACACTATTACACTATTACACTATTACACTATTTATACAGTTTCTTCTTTAGGATTTCGTTACTAAATACTTACGAATAAACGAGTTGACCGGCCTGACCTTTCTAATGTATTGTTTGCCGTTTGTGACAGGAACATTGATCTCTTCTTGCATCCTAAGATACTGTATTCTTTCACAGATGTTTTCTTGATCGACCAGTAATCCCTTGTCTTGCACATAGTAGTCCCCTGTCGTGCTGGTACTAGGACCGTGAGGGTGATTTTGGGATTATCACCAAGAACAACCTTGTCTTGACGTGAGCTAATTTATCAAAAATAGAATCCGTAGGAAGTTCTTGTGAAGATGTTCTCTCCTTTTGGATAGTACTATACCTTTGGATAGTACTATACCTTTGTCAATAACACTCTTCTTTTCTTTAATCCCACTTGAATCAACACTGTGCCATATCCAGCACATTCCATGGGTGTTTCGCTGGCAGGCTTCAAAGACTATCCCCAGAAGAGACCAAAATTTGAAGTGTCAAAGGCCCGATGCCGGGTGTGCCAGAGAATTGGTCATGCAGCCAAATTTTGCACCGAACTGAGAACCAAGAGATGAGTATGTACTGAATGAACAGAAAGCACTGTATCTACCACGTGAAGTGGTCTTTGTATGGGACTCAGGTAGTGC
>NLAM01001471.1:0-30553 GCA_002370325.1 Metschnikowia hawaiiensis | reverse complement strand
CCATTTTAAAAAATACATTATCTTATATGTGGAAAGTTAATTTAAAAATAAAAGAAAAATTTAAATGGGGGTTAGTATAAAAAACTCATTTTTAAAACAAGAAAAATAAATCTTTCTTTTCTCCATCCAACTGACCCTTTCAAATAGATACCCACCAGAATTTGAAGAGTCAGAACCACCAGAAATGAAGAGTCAAAACCACCAAGATTTGAAGAGCCAATGAGAAGAGTTTAATGGATAAATTCGTTTTACTTAACATATAATTTTTTTTTTTTTTTGGTGGTTGAATAAACTAATAGATAATTGGTTCGTTTGGTGTTAATTTCTGGAATAACCTCGGGATTTTTTTTCAAAGTATAAAGTTTGGAACAACCTAAACTAAGCAATACGGATTGATTGATTACGTCATGTCGATTGATATTCGATTTTTTTAAGGGATTGATCTTTTTCATTTTCGCAGTCAAAGTGCGGAACTCGTAAGTTATGAGCACTAAAAAAAACTTGTCAAAGTGCGAACCTCGTAAGTTATGAGCACTCTCAAAAAACTTGTCACTGAGCAATCACGAACCACCGAACATTACAAATCACGTTTAAAAACGTTTAAAAATTGGGGACTAATTTTTTTTTTCCCCATACTTGATAAGAATTAATTAAGCCACTCGAATGGTCAGTTTTTCAAGAATCTTGCATTATATCTTTTCTATCAGAACGTATCTTTTCTATCAAAATGTATCATTTCTATCAGATGTAGCAACACTTTAGTGTTAGAACTTAACAGGTTCGTGGACTATACAAAATATAAGTCATATCAATTTGTGTATTCGTATACAAAAATGCACCTGGAGAGATTCCTCTAGGGAGTCATCTAACATGGCGAACCTGTTAGTTCTTATAGACTTTCTAGCCGAACAGGGAGCCCGAAGGGTTACCCGTTCGGCCAGCTCGGGTATTCCCGCATATAGCTGGGCGACGTGCGTAATGCTCGCCGCATAGTATTCAAGGGAACCTGAATACTATGGGAACTTGAATACTATTAGGATCTAGAGCCACCGAGTACTGCATACTAGTGCTCATAATTGAATTCCGAACATTTAGATCTCCATCAGATCAACAGATCAACAGTTCCTCCAATTTCCAGATCCACAGTTGGTCATTTTTCAAGGAAGAATCTTGGGGTGTACTGGCATAGCATTTTTGGATTCCCCAATTTTCCACGCTATAACTATCCGATTACAAGGGTGTTTTTTGCCGATTCCGAGAAAGAAATATGTATAAATCGGGCCAATTTGACCACGCACGGCCCGCGCCCCGTTTCTTTATCTTTTTCCATTTCCACCATATTTTAGGACTCACATATTACAACTGTCCATTCCAGAATCTTTTTACTTATGTTTCTTTAACGACTTTTTCTATTTCTCTTTCTTTTATATTTATCATCCTTTTTTAAGCATTGACCGACTGTTTTCTATCCGATTTAGCTGACAGAGTTAATGTTGACTGGGTACTGAATATTTTTATTTTCATTTATTACTAATTTTAAATGATCCTTTGAAACCATAGATTTTGGTCCACCTTACAATAAACTTTTTCCAACAGATCTACCATCCATTTTAGGCCCATATTACCATTTCAGATATCCTATTATCTAAACTACCCTCTATAGTAGCATCTAATGACCCTAGAGCTGTTCCACAACCACTTTTAAACTTTCCATAGTTTATAGTTGATTCTGTCTTGGCAAGATTCCTCGGTTCCTTGGAAATGGGGACTCCAATTCGTCTTAGCATCTTTTGAGGATATCAGGAGTAGAACTGCTACCGAAACCGGCTCAATATTTTTCTTTGTCTTCTGTCCAAGCGACCCACGAAGCAACTTTTTCAATTTCTACTGCATTTTGTATACAGGCAGTTTATTAATAAATTTCTTTAAGCCATGGACCGATCACACTTGTTCTAGTTTTATGCTGAAGGTACCGTGGATTCGGTGATCACGTGTATGCAGGATGTGAGAGTGATTTGTATGCAGGTCGGGGAATGGTTTGTATGCAGTCCATGAAAGTGATTTATATGCAGGTCTTCAGAGCGACGTGTGAGTAACAATGCAAAAATTTCTGCAAATGTCTTTAAATGTCTGCAAATGTCAACGTCACCAGATCATCGGATTTAAAGATGGAAATGGTTAGTAGCACTGCCAAGTCCATTAATTTGAAGCGCACACCGCTTTAAACCCAAATAAACGCACTTAAACCCGAGAAAACCCGTGCACCCCACTTTAACCCGTTAAATTCCTAAACCAACTCAAACACATTTCTTCAAATTGCGGATTCGGAATCGGTGGGAATCTTAGGGCGTATTGGCCCAGGGCTTGGGGGGAGTGGAAAGGGGCCCATCGGCGTGGCTGCAGGACGGCCTGCATGGTGCGGGAATGTTCCTGGCGTGTCTGCAGGAATAGGCGCAGTCTGAAACCAAACCATGGGACAAAAAAAAAACAGAACAAGCGTGGCGAAAAAAGAGGATTTCCGAACAAGGGCGAGGCGTCAGAATCTGGCCATATCGGGAACGCTATCGTATGCGCGACGCGAATGTCAAAAATGTGTCTGGGCTATGGGTTATGCGCGCGCGGCGCCTGTGTGCAGGACCCAAATCCCGAAAACCTCGAATCTCCTTTTCCTCCCGCCCTGCCCGGAAAAAAAAACCGAGGATTTAGAGAGTTGCACGGAATAGGCTATTTCGGGGGAGCCGGTGTACGGGTTTGGAAAGGTTTTCGGGGAACCTGGTGTATGGGTTTGGAATGGTTTTGGAAATGTTTTCAAAAGGTTTTGGAGATGTTGAATTTTGGGCTGGGATCTGGGTTTGAGTGCTGGTGGGATATTTTGTTTCGTATGGCTGGTCCATGGCCGACGTGAAAATTACCCAATGGGGAATGAAGCGCAGCACGTCACAACAGGAGTGGTGCATGCACCTGCACATAGCGCCCCGTGGGAGCGCAAATATGTAGCTAAGCCTTGCTGTGGGGCCAGATCCGAGGGGGTGGGAATAAAATGACAGACGACAGGTGGGCGAAGCGGGCGCGCACGAGCAAAGCCCGAGGTGCAGGCCGTGCGTGCTGCAGTCGCATGCGCGCCGGTGCACCGGCTGCACCTCAATTGCCGGCCAAGCTCGGTGGGAAATATATATAGAGCCCCAATCTTGCTCCTCAGTTTGTCCCCCTATAATTCACCAACTCCAGCACCATCCCAAACCCCGACTTCAACCTCTTTGAGCGCGAACACCATAGTTAAAACATTCCAACCTTCTGAAACACTTGTGAAACACTTTTGAAACACCCGACATTCCTCGTCCACAATGAGTCTTCTGGCCAACCGCATCCACCAGGAAACTCCCATCCAGGGCCCCATGTACCCAGGCCAACCCAGGACTCCTGCAGAAAGCCCCGACCTGAAACATCACCTGTTCCTGGCCCTTGCCCACTTCCACATGCGGCCCCACCAAAGAGACGACCCGGCCCCTCTCGCTTACGCCACATACTCTGTTCCCACCATGCAGACCCCACAGCAGCCTGCTTTCCAGTACTCCCAGTACCACCCGCCGCCAATCCCAAGAACAGCCCACTCCAGCCCAGTGTACCTTGCCAACGTGAATTTGAACGGCGTGGTTCTGACCATTCCTCATTTCGACGCCCTTCATCAAAACACAAACACAAACCAGGCCCCTATAAATCCCCCAATGAACCAAGCCCCTATAAATCAGCCCATAATTCAAGGATCCACAAACCAAGGCCCTCTTCAACCCGGGTCAACCATGAATTGCTATGATGGCAGGGGAGGCCATGGAGAAGCAGGAAAAAGGGGAGTGAGGATAAGTCAGGATTCTCTTAAGGACAATTTGGGCAGGAAGGATGAAAGGAGCCGGGATGAACGGAACCATACCCCAAGCGGTAAAGAAACAAGGAGCAGTTTGGAAGAAAAAGAGGCGGTGAAAAGAGAATCGGGAGATTGGGGCAGGGAGGGTTTATATATGGCAGGGGAATGGGACCGACACGACCGCGAGGAGTCCACAGGTGCATATGAAACACAAGAGGCCCGCCACAAAAAGCGGCTCAAGGTGCAGCCCGCCCGCCGCCGCATCGGCCCTGGCCACGGCCAGACCAGTCCACATCTAGTGTGTGACGAGTGTGGCAAGACGTTTGCCAAGGCATATAACCTCAAGAGCCATGCGCGGTCGCATTCCACAGCGAGACCCTACAAATGCCTGGTGTGCCCGAAAGCATTTGCACGGTCACATGACAAAACACGCCATGAGCAGTTGCACCGGGGGTTAAAGAACTTTAAATGCCAAGGGTTCTTAAGGGATGGAGTCACGAGATGGGGGTGTGGCAAGAGCTTTGCCCGGTCGGATGCCTTGTCGCGACACTTCCGGACCGAGACGGGGTGGGCGTGTGTTCGGGATTTCATGGAGGAAGCAAAGACTTCCGATTCCGGCCATGCTCACATGCATGAACACTGGCCAACACCCTCGGATGGGCTGCTGGAACACATGGCGTTACCTCTGGCTTACCCACTGCCGGAATCGTATTCGTCTTCTCCGGTATACGGGGCGCCGGTATATGCAGGCCCCGCTTCTTCACCACCACAACCACCACCACCGCCTCCTGCTCCTGCTTCTTACCAGGCTGCTGTTTCGACTAAACCTGCGTACGTGCCGATATTACCGCATTTGGCAATCCCCCCGGTTTCATACGGCCACTATCCGGTCCCGCCTCAAGGCGACCGGTCTTTTTTCCTGCACCCAGTGCTGCTTCCACCTTTACTCCGGCACTAAATCGCCAAACCCCTCGGAACTCATTCCAACCTTTATGAACAAACAATAAATCACGATGTCTTTTTTATGTTTGCGGCTGTAGTGTAGGTGTGACGATATCCGGACTTGATGAAATGGTAAAGGCCATCCAATTGGTCGGGAATCTGGACTGCATATAGGACAGATGCATGCTGCATGACGTGCTGCTAGCTCAAACCCCGCGCATGTGCAGGGCGATCTGAGCCACCTAACATTCCCCGGGCATATGCAGGTGCATTGTACTATAATTCCGATAAACTTTTAGGGGTGCACGTGTGTGTGCGATATAAAAATAGATGGGGCCACTCTAGACTACATCTACGTTCCTGTAGACACTCCGTTTCACCTCTATATTAAACAAAGCGTCGACGGAATGGGCCGCCCTTTTCCCAGAATTCAAAAGTCTCTTAGAACATACACAAACCGTACATTTGAGATGGAGTGTTTGTTTATGTCACTGCACATAAGGATAGGCCGACGATTCTTCTTGCCTATTGTTATAAAGAATAAACTTTCACAAAGCCGTCGTCTAGCCACCGTGTACCTCTCGTGTAACTCCCATCTAACCATTTGTAAGCCTCGTGTGACCATCGTGTAACCATCGTCTAAAGTGACCTTAAAGGACACATCAGAGGCGCCAAAATCGCGCCAATGAGAGCTTCTCCAATCACCTCAGTTAAGGACAAGCAATCCATTCAGCAATGCAGCACTCACCATATCACATGACTTCCAAGTGACACCCTGACACTAGTAAATACAGATTTTGGACCCCATGCTCATTTCCAAGATCCCGCTGTGCTGCACATTGGTGTTCACCCACAGTATTGTCATTCTAAGATCCAAGTATGCATTGAGGGTAGAGGTTAGCCATAAGTATTGTATTTAATTGCCACCAAGTATTCATTGAGGGTAGAGGATAGCCATAAGTATTGTATATAAATTGCCACCAAAACACAAGAGAACAGGAAAATGGCAGCAACAGAAAATGGCAACATGGTCACGGTTTGATTCAAGTAAGATTAGTTCCGATTTCAAGTATTCAGATTTCAGGTATGAAAAAAGCATTGGTCCCCCTCAAAACGATTCGTCTACCATAGCTATCATTGGCTCTTGGATCTTCATGGCTGTTTCGGCTGCTGGTATGGTTCCAATTTTTATATAGTGAGCACCCACATGGCCGGGACAGCTGCTTTATATACCCTGGAGATCTTCTTGGGTGTTTCAGATTCGCATCTTGTATTTGTGTCTGCATTCGCTTTTGTGTCTGCATTTGCCACCGAACCTGCAGCTCGTGGTATATATGGACGCGGAACCCAGGTTCTTTTGGCAGCATCAATATACCAATGTGTTTCAGTTTACCAAAGACTTCCTGCAACTTCTATAGCCAGGCAAACACTATCAGTGGCACTCAGTGACACTTTCTGTTGGACTATATTGACCTTAATCATGGGCTTGGGGCAGAAACAAGTCTCATGGCATGAAATTTCCCGATAAAGTCAATTTCCGTTTCTGATTCAGTTCAATCAGACTAACAATTCATGGGAGTTCACGAATCATTCTTTTAGCACGATCCACGTGACTGTTTGGAAGAATTGTGGCCAAGTTGATTCAAAAAAACATTGGTTGGTGAGGGGGCGGATTACACTCATTCTTGAGAAGATGGTGCGGAAATTCTTAACCTAAATCATGCACCCACAATGCCAAGAATTTAACTTTCGAAGTTTGTTATAAACTAATTGGTCCCTAGGTATGTGGTGGTTACCACAAGGAATACCACCATATCCAAACAGGAAAGGTCACAGTTAAAGGATCCAATACTCCGAATAGGTGAAGATGGATCATTTCCACACCTCAGCTTCCTTACTTATGATTTGTTCCGGTCTGTTTCGGGTGTTACGCTGTGGTCTGTTAAAGTTTTACCACCTGCATACAAGGGGTTCCACGGATGTCGGAGTTACGGAACCTGCATATACCCCAAGCCCCGCATTTCTGGGGTACTGCACTATAAGAACACCACACTCCACACACCGGATATCAAATCTCCCCACTACACCATTCCTCCAATTTACCTCGAGAATTACACCGGATCTTACCCAATTACATCTAATTATATCGAAACCACATTGGAATGGACGGAATCCTCAGGCTTGAACATCAGGTGCCGCACCTCTCGGTGCCCAGCTTGTCTGACTCCATCCAACAGATTCTTACCGCGTTGAAACCGCTTCTTACCGCCGAGGAATACGACCAGCTCTTGGACGAGGCGTCCCAGTGTCTTGGAAACGAAAAAATCATCTCGGTACAAAAGCATTTGGAGGCCGCAGCAACAAACCCGGCGGTGGCTTGTTATTTGAACAGTTTAAATGGAGACAGTTACCCCGGGATATACGGCGAGATCCGGGGCGGCATTTTACCCCGGAACCCCTACCTTGTTTTAGAAGAGGATCCTTACGCCATGACCATCAACCCGCCCAACCAGGCGCAACGGGCGGCATCGTTGGTCAATTCGTCACTTAAATTCATTGTGACCATGAGGAACGGGACCTTGAAGACGGATCTCACCCCCAAATCGGGGAAACCCTTGACCATGAACTGCTACAGAAACTTATTTGGAACTACGCGTGTGCCGGGCGAGCACCACTCGGTGACGATCCAGAAATATGGCCACCTCAATGATTCTAGACATGTGGTTTTCATCTGCAACAATCAGTACTATGCTTTGGAAGTGCTTACGGAGCTTAACGAGAAGCCAGACCCCGCCCATCCCAGCTCCCACCAGATCTACTTCAATGATGCCGACTTGGCTGCCAAAGTACAGGCGATTTTGGCGGACGCCAACTCGGTGGACCGAACCAAATCCGTGAATAGCGGGATCGGATCCATTACAACGCAGACTTATACGCAATGGGCCACGGCCCGCCACGAGCTTGCACTTTCAAGCCCCGACTTGGCGCTGACCATTGACAATGCGCTCTTTGTGGTGGTTTTGGATGATACCGTGAGTCCAACCACGGACCAGGAGAAAATCCAGGCGATTTCCCATGGGCTGTCGATGCTAGCGCCCGGAACAAACATCCAGGTGGGGTCCTGTACGTCACGGTGGTATGATAAGCTCCAAATCATCATCACCAAGAATGCCACTGCTGGGGTGGTTTGGGAACTGTCCACCATGGACAGCACGGCCATCTTGCGGTTCATCAGTGATATTTACACAGACCTGATTTTGAAGCTTGCCAAGAACATCAACGGCGCTGAAAGCACGCTCTTTGATGCCAATATCCAGTTTGTGCTGGGGCTTGAGTCCGACAAGAAACCACGGGTCAAACCGTTGGAGTTCGCCATGACCCCGGAAATCGGCAACCTTGTCCATCTTTCCGAAACACGGTTGGCGGATTTGCTCAATCAACACGAGCAAAAAACACTCACCATGAAGCTCAACACGCATCTTCTTTCCCAACTTGGCCTTTCCACCGATTCGTTTCTCCAGGTGGGGTTCCAGATTGCATACTATGCTTTATACGGCAAGATGGCCAATACGTTGGAGCCAATCACCACGCGGAAGTTCCGGGATGCTCGGACGGAACTCATTGCAGTTCAAACGGAAGATATTGCCCGGCTTGTCAAGCTCTTCATTTCGTCCAGTGAAGATTCCAAGAAATGGGAATATTTCAAGAAGAGCTGTGCTGCACATACTGAGCAGTGCCGGGCTGCCATGGCGGGCAAAGGTTTCGAGAGACATTTGAATGCCATTTCCCAGGTTCTCTCCAAGCCACAGGCTGCTGAAAACTTGAACCGAATCAATAGCGGCTCGGGGCTCTTGCCCATTGACGATTTGGCTTCGCTCCATACCGAGCCCATCCCGCTTCTTTCCAGCAATCTTTTGGAAAAACTCTTGAATGCAGAGATCCTCATTTCCAACTGTGGCAACCCGGCGCTCCGGCTCTTTGGCATTTCGCCTGCAATCGACCAGGGCTTTGGCGTGGGCTACATCATCCATAAGGATAAGGTGGTGGTGACGGTTTCGTCCAAGTATCGTCAGACTCAGCGGCTTTTGGACACGTTTGAGTCTGTGATGGGCGGCATCAAGGAGATAGTGGCCAACGAGGGCGACGTGATGATGGCAGCAGCGGGCACGCAGAACCGAAAGGATGAGCTCAAGCACTTGCGGTTGCAAAAAGAACTCAGCAAAGTCAACCTTGACTTATCGCTGACCAAGCACCCGATCGACTTGGCGTTTACTGCTACGCCAAGCACAGAAGAATTGGAGCATGAGTCGCTTTCCTCCGACGCAAAGGACTACTACTACCTTGGAGGATACGGCTACTTTGACGAGGGCCAAGTGGCACTCCGCAGCGATGAGCTTATTCGGGCCGAGTCGCTCCTCAACAGTCTGCTGCACTTGCCGTCATTGAGAGGCTCCCGGGCGGTTTCTCGGCACCATTCGGCGACCAACCTCAGTGGCTTGGGCAACGAGCTTAAGGACCGGCTTTCGTTGGGCGACCGGATCCGAGACCGGCTTTCCCCAAGCACAAATGCGTCTACTGAAAGCTTGGACCCGGTCACCAAAAGCAGTGTCGGCCGGTCAATAAAACACAAGTTTTAACACAGACAAAAACCAACAAAAGAAACAAAAAGAAACAAAAGAAACAAAAAGAAACAAAAAGAAACAAAAAGAAACAAAAAGTCAACCGTTGACTAACACTTGAAGATTCATGATTGGTGGATCGGCGGACTGGGAATTCAGCGATAGAGCGAGGAGAGTTCCAGAATTAATGGGATCCAAACTATGAATTGCTTTTTGGTCAATCGATCCATTAGCATCTACTAGAAGTAGTAGAGATTTTACCGCTAGCAAGAGATTTATATCTACTTCCCCCACTGCTATATACAGTTTCGGGACTTGTAATAAAGTAACTCTAATATTAAACATAGCTAATGGAGAGATATACATGTATCAAAAGAAACGATCTTTGTTTATTAGAATATACTACTTAATTTTATATTTATATGAATATATAGATATGATTTTATACTTAATGGAAATAAATAGCATCTTTTAAGTACCCACTAAATAAAATACGAATACATCAGCTTGGATAGCTATAGCAAATTCTAATATAGTTCTAGCAATAACAAGAATCGAAGAGCTCGTTAAATTACGAATTAATGACCTAATATTAACATTGATAAATGACCAGATAATATCCCAGCTGATAAACGTAAACCTAGTGATAAGTACAGTTAGACAAACAATTAGGCAATTGGACAATTAGACAAATACAACTAGACAACTAGAGAACTAGACAATTATGACTAGACAACTAGACAACTAGACAAACAATTAGGCAATTACGACTAGACAAATGGACAAATACAACTAGACAATTCGACAAATACAATTAGACAGCTAGACAATTGGACAACTAGACAATTACGACTAGACAAATACAATTAGACAATTGGACAATTGGACAAATAGACAAATATAATTAGACAACTAGACAAACAATTAGGCAATTACGGCTAGTCAGCTAGACAAGTAGTCAACTAGACAAACAATTAGGAAACTACACAACTAGACAATTGGACAATTAGACAAATGGACAACTAGTCAACTAGACAATTGGACAACTGGACAATTCGAAGTATATGACATATTGCTAATGCTAAAGTAGGTACCTTTAATTGATGTATACAGCTAGACAAGTAGTCAACTAGGCAAATACAATTAGACAACTAGACAATTCGACAAATACAATTAGACAGCTAGACAACTAGGCAAATACAATTAGACAAATACAACTAGACAATTAGACAAATATCAGACAAATACAATTAGACAATTGGACAATTCGGCAAATACAGCTAGACAATTCGGCAAATACAACTAGACAATTCGACAAATAGACAAATACAACTAGACAATTCGACAAATAGACAATTTGACAAATACAATTGGACAATTACACAATTTGACAAATACAATTAGACAATTAGACAATTAGACAATTGGACAACTAGACAATTACGAGTAGACCGCTAGACAAGTAGTCAACTAGACAAATACAACTAGACAAATGGACAAATACAACTAGAAAACTACACAACTAGACAATTCGACGAATACAACTAGACAAATGGACAAATACAATTCGACAACTACACAACTAGACAATTGGACAATTAGACAAATACAACTAAAAATGAGGAAAATATCATCACCCAATCTTTATATCATAGATCTAAATGATCTATATAGTATCTTATAACCAACTACATTATACATAATTGACATCCAATAGTAGAATCGAATTAATTTACAGACACTTACGGTTCGGAGGGCTTGGAGAGGTTTTAGCATGATATTTATTTGGTCGTGCGGTGCTCATAACTCCAATAAGTTTTTTTCTAAATTCTGGGAGGTACGGGTGTGCGACTAGTTGCAGCATCGCACAACCAATAACCACCCACCAATGGAAACCAGCGGCATCACGGCACTCACCAAGGCGTTTGTACGGGTGAAAGGCGTGGACGCGGCCCGGTTCTTGAACGGGCTCCTAACCACGCGGCTCATCCCCAACGCCGTCAAAAAAAAACAGCACACCATCTCCCTCGATGAAAACCGCCACCGGCAGCTCTCCAAATCCATAAACTTGGAGCAGAACTGGGGGGCCATGCATGAGGACATTTACGACCCGGATAAGAATATCTGGGTCCGGCGGGACGGCGTCTACTCCATGTTTCTTAACTCCAGGGGACGAATCATCAACGACTGTTTTAATTATCCCGTGCCGTTTGTTTCACCGAACCAAAAAGGTCTAGGAAGAGGTCTAGGAAGAGGTCTAGAAAACGGTCTAGACCGGGTCCATGAAGAAGGTCTAGACCGGGTCCATGAAAAGGGTCTAGACGCCCCTGAAACACAAAAAGACTCCCCTGAAACACAAAACGACGGCGAAACACAAAAAGAGGCCAAAAACTCGTTGGAACCAAGTTATTTGCTTGAAATCAACCCGAGGTACCAGCGGCCGCTTCTCCTGCTTCTCAAGATCCACAAACTCAGTGCACGTGTCACGTTTGATACGCCTTCGTTTTACTCGTATTATTACTATAACGATTCTGTGCAGTACGAGCAGTGGGTGGTTCAGGTGCAGGAACGGTACTTTAACACGGTAACCCCAGAAGAAGCCAAACTTCAGACGGAGTTGTTTATGAGGGACGAGGCGGTCTTGGGTGCAGGACAAGCCGCTTATGTGCAGGCTTTTGCATTTGATAACCGGATCCCGAATTTCGGGCTCAAAATCGTCACCTCCAAAGAATTCTCCAACCCTGTGGAATTGCTCTCGCCAAGTTTCCTTGCCCAATTCCCGGTTTCCCACTCCATAACAGAAGATGACGTCACCGTGCGCCGCATGCAGGACGGCTTGTTTGAACCGGCAGATGCCCCGCCAAACCAGAGTTTGCTTCCTTTCGAAGCCAATTTGGACTACGTCAACGGCCTTTCCGTCGATAAGGGCTGCTACGTGGGGCAGGAGTTGACCATCCGGACATATAACTCCGGCGTCATCCGGAAACGCATTGTTCCGGTGGAATTCGAAACCAACGTGGACTCTCTTTTGGGTGGAACCGATCCAACGACTTTGGACGTTCAACGTCCAGTAGAAGCTTCCACTGAGTCTGAAACAAAGGAAATTTCCACAGAGTCTGAGACAAAAAAGGCTTTTCCTGCATCTAGTTCTACGGCTTCTCCTGCATCTAGTTCCACGGCTTCCCCATTCCAGGCTTCTCCGTTTGGATCCGGAAAAGTGTCCCGAAGAGGCAAACTCGCCAAGCTTCTTAGTGTCCGGAAAAACCTTGGGTTTATGTTGGTGGCCGTGGAAGAGGTGGAGAAAAACGACCAGTTTTGCGTGGTTTTCGGAGAAAAGAAGGTGCTTGCCACAGCCAGTCTTCCCGAATGGTGGCCGGTCGAGTAAACCGTTCAAATTAGGGTTTTTATTTCGGGTTTTAATGGCGATACAGTGTGTCCTGCATATACGCACGCGTGCATGACACCAATGAATAATACTAAAAGAACTGGTGTTTCTTTTTTGGTGCTAATTCAAGCAGTGCATCAATCTTGAACGACGGATGGATTTTATTTATATGGCGATACTGGTTCTAGTATTTGAGCTGTTCACATGAGTTTTATGCTTTTCCTGTATACAGTATATGCAGGACTTTGGTATACTCTGCTCTTATAGACTACTGCATCTACCAGACTATATTCTTTTTAATGGATAACTTGGTCCTGGAGACAGAATAGACAACTGGACAAAATAGACAGAATTGGACAAAGTTGGACAAACCTAGACAACTGGACAAAATAGACAACTGGACAAAATAGACAGAATAGACAACTGGACAGAGCAGACAACTGGACAAAATAGACAATGGACAGAATAGACAACGGGACAGAATAGACAACTGGACAGAATAGACAGAATTGGACAAACTTGGACAAACTTGGACAAACTTGGACAAACCTAGCTACTATCATAAACAAATATTTATAGACCATTTACACCATTTCAAAACACATAATCATTATTACCCAAAGAGTGTGGAACTTTATTGGTCATTTCGGTTTTATGTGTTCCTGTTTCTTCCTGAATAACACTGGAAAACCCCTCTTTTTTTCTGTTGAAAATAGCTGGGTAAGTCCCCTTAACCAATGAACGGGACCGACTAATGTAGACATTTCGCCTGTTCAAAAAACATTATCTACCTAAAGATGGCTTATGTGCAGGTCCGCTTTGGGTCTGTTTTTCGAGTTGCAGCAATGTCCACCAAACCAAAATAGGGTTATGGATACTTACTAGTATGAAAAATAATTCAATCAATTTTGATCCAAATCCGTTCGGTGTGGAGCCAGAAAACGTCTCTTTCCTCGTGAACTGCTGCATATTCCTGCATCTAGGCATGCATTCCGGTTCCTCCAACCCAAGATTTATCCCGATTTCCTCTTCCCAAACCGGGCTGATTGTGCTAATATGCTGGTATCCTGTAAAACCGTAGCCTGGAAATTATAAGTATAGTTCTGTAGTATTTCTGGGATCTATAGTGGCTCTAGAAATTCCGGTATTCTTCATGCAGCTGAGCGACCGGAATTGAGCTGGGCCGTACGTTTCAAACGGCAACAGGGGTTTTTTTCCACTTAAAAAACATGACGCTGGTGTCCGGAATTCCAGCATTCCAATGAACCCAATTTCACCGAATTTCAACAGAAAAAGGGGGGTTTGCGTTGGGCCTTTTTCTGCTGACCTAGCCTGGTGTACGGGTGCACTGCATGCCCTCGGAATCGGAACACATACCCCTTCAGTCCACCAATTCAATTTCTCCACAGAAATTCGGAATAAAATCTACAGTACAGGATTCAAGGAGCTTACTGCCCATGAAACTATTGCATAACTTATTAAACCTCCTATACTTCTGACCCTCCTGCATATAGCGCGGCAACCTAGGAGGCGATTTGTCGCGACTTCTCCACACTCTCCACCATCATGTACAAACTTAGAACTACACTCAAGGGCCACGAGCTGGACGTGCGGGGCGTGGCGGCCGTGGGCGAGGCCCTGGTAGTCACGGGGTCACGTGACGCGTCCGCCCGGGTGTGGGATCTTTCCGTGCCGCTAGACGAAAATACAAACGGCACCATTTGTTTCAACTCGCCCTCGGGGTCCTTCATCAACTGTGTGGCGTCCGTGGACTCGGAGATAACGGGGAACGTGGTGGCGTGCGGAGGCAAGGATGCCATCATCTACTTGGCGGAAACATATGAAACGTTCCTGAAACCGGGGGACGATGTGGGCAAGTTCCAGTTGGTGGGCCACTCGGGCAACGTGTGTTCGCTCGACTACACGCAGGCACGGCTCATTTCCGGCTCGTGGGACTGCACGGCCAAAGTATGGGACTTGGCTTCGTTTTCCGTCAAGTACGACTTGTTGGGCCATTCGGCGGCGGTGTGGGACGCCAAGGTGTTGGATGCAGAGCAGGATATCTACCTCACGTGCTCCGCCGACCGAACCATCCGGAAATGGAAAGGTGCTTCGGAAATTGCTTGCTATAAGGGCCACTCCGACGTGGTCCGCAAGCTTTTGGTGTTCCCGGGCGGAAAGTCGTTTGCCTCTGCGTCCAACGATTGCACCATCAAAATCTGGGACTCGGCCTCGGGCGCTTTGCAGCATACTTTGAAGGGGCACGACTCCTTCATCTACGATTTGGCGTTGCTTTCCAATGGCGATCTTGTTTCCACCGCTGAGGACCGGTCGGTGCGGATCTGGCGTAATAATGCCATTTTGCAAGTCATCACGCTTCCCTGCATCTCCGTGTGGTGTGTGTGTGTGTTGCCCAATGACGATTTTGCTGTGGGCGGCTCCAACAAACAGGTGTACGTGTTCACACGTGACTCGGCCCGGTACGCCACCAGCCACGCCATCCAGGCGCTTGAGGAGGCGGTGAAACTGTCTGCAATCTCGGAACAATCGTTGGACGACTTGAAAAAGACCGATCTTCCGGGCTACGAACGCTTGGACTCCCCGGGGAAGGAGGAGGGGCACGTGATCACCGTCAAGAGCCCCGTGGGCATCATCGAGGCTCACCAGTGGTCTGGCGGCCAGTGGATCAAGATTGGCGATGTGGTCAATTCGGGTGCCGGGTCCTCCGCCAAGGTGCAGTACCAGGGCCAGGAATACGACTATGTGTTCGATGTGGACGTGGAGGACGGCAAGCCGCCTTTGAAATTGCCCTTCAACGCCACCGACAACCCGTACGTTGCCGCCGAGCGATTCTTGGCCGAAAACGAGTTGCCGTCCTCCTATACCGAGGAGGTGGTGCAGTTTATACACAAGAATACCGAGGGGTTCCAGATGGGGGGACCAGCCGAAACTCCGGTGGAAAACCCTTACCTGAATCTGGCGGCAGCAGCACGTGCTTCAACGGATTCATTGGTGGATCCGCCGTTTTTCCCCGAAACAACCGCGATTACCTATGACGATTACAAGGCTACATCCTTAAACAATGGGTTTCTCAAGTTGAATGCCCAGCAACAGGAAAACGGGTTCGACGAGAAAGAAGTGGCCCGTGTGCAGGCCAGCTTGGACAACCTCAAGTCCAAAGATGCAATGTACCTTATTCTGAAAGTTGTGCCTCGGATTCTCTCCAAATGGGAAAAGGCGCAAAAGCTCATTGGCTTTGATTTGTTGAGAATCGCCATCTCCAAAGTGTCCACGGCCGACTTGATCCAATCCACGGACGAGGCCGAGACCATATACAGGCTTCTCTTTGCCACGCTAGAGGAAATCACCGAGGACGACGTGACCGTGTTCATGATGATCGCCAAGGTGTTGAGCAATTTGGCCAACAGCACGCTTTTCATGCAGATTTTCTTGACCGTGGAGGATAATGGTGTGGTGTTGTTGAACGAGTACTTTGACCAGCTCTCCCAGCATTTGACGGTGTTGGTGAAGGTCATGACGTCATCGGAGGTGGCCAGTTCCCATAAACACTTTGGCATGGCGTTCACGGCAATTGCGTCTTACTGGTTCAATCTTCTGGCACGGTTCAAGAGTTATTTGGGTGCAAATCCAACGTCGCTGGCCTCGATTTTGGGGGTTTTAGACGAGATTGGCGAGGACTTGGCCCGCACGGGCGAAGAGGCTTCGTACCGCTTGGCCGTGGCCTATGGAAATTTCCATTTCTATGACCGTTCGCTTGCTGAGCCCCATTGGTTTCTGGTAATTAAAACCCTCCACCAATCCGACCGGTTCCAGGCTGTATACAGGGAAATTGGTCAGAAGAGTCAGATCTAGATCTGTCAAGGTCGGTCAAGGTCGGTCAAGGTCTAGATCCAAGGTCTAAGACCTGTCAAGGTCGAAGACCGTCAAGGTCTGTCAGGGATTAGTCAAAGATCTAAGATTAGTTAAAGATCTAAGATTGGTCAAAGATCTAATATCGGTCAAGGTCTAAGATTAGTCAAGATTAGTCAAAGCTCAGTCAAAGAACTAAGATTAGTCAAGGATTAGTCAAAGATCTATCAAAGATCTAAGATTAGTCAAAGATCGGTCAAGGTCTGTCAAGATTAGTCAATGATTAGTCAAAAATCAGTCTAAGATTGGTCAAGGATTAGTCAAGGATGAGTCAAAGATTTGGCAAAGATTTGGCAAAGATCTATCAAAGATCTAAGATTAGTGATTAGTCAAAGATCTAAGATTAGTGATTAGTCAAAGTTCTAAGATCAATCAAAGATTAGTCAAAGATTAGTCAAGATTAGTTAAAGATTAGTCAAGATCTAAGATGTCAAGATTAGTCAAGGATCTAAGATTAGTCAAAGATTAGTCAAGGTCTAAGATCTGTCAAGATCTAGATCCAAGGTCTAAGACCTGTCAAGGTCGAAAACCGGTCAAGATCCAGATCAATCAAGGCCTGAGATCTTTCAAGGTCTAAGATTAGTCAAGTTCTATCAAAGATTAGTCAAGGATCAGCCAAGGATTAGTCAAAGATCTAAGATTAGTTAAAGATCTAAGATTAGTCTAAGATTAGTCTAATACCGGTCAAGGTCTAGATATGTCAAGGTCTCAGACCGGTCAAAATCTAAGATTAGTCAAAATCGGTCAAGGTCCAGATCTCTCAAGGTCTAAGATGTCGAGATTAGACAAAGATTAGTCAAGGTCTAATATCGGTCAAGGTCTGTCAAAGATCTGTCAAGATCTAGATCTGTCAAGGTCGGTCAAGGTCTAGATCTGACAAGGTCTAAATCTGTCAAGATCTAAGATTAGTCAAGATTAGTCAAGGATTAGTCAAGATTAGTCAGAGATTAGTCAGAGATTAGTCAAGATTAGTTAAAGATCTAAGATTAGTCTAAGAACGGTCAAGGTCTAATATCGGTCAAGATCTAGATCTGTCAAGGTCTAGATTAGACAAAGATCTAAGATTAGTTAAAGATCTAAGATTAGTTAAAGATTAGTTAAAGATTAGTCAAGATTAGTCAAAGATTAATCAAAGATCTAAGATTAGTGATTAGTCTAAGATTAGTCTAAGATTAGTCTAAGATTAGTCTAAGATGTAAGATTAGTCAAGATTAGTCAAAGATTAGTCAAGATCAGTCTAAGATTAGTCAAAGATCTAAGATATGTCAAGGTCTAAGATTAGTCATGATTAGTCAAGATTATTCAAGATTAGTCAGAGATCTAAGATGTCAAAGATTTGGCAAAGAACTAAGATTAGTCAGAGATCTAAGGTCGGTCAAAATCGGTCGAGATCGGTGAATTGAAGATAATTGGTGTGATTCAATGGATGGTATGGATGGTCGATGGAGAACCTGAGAGTGCTTAATTCCCATGACCCAGGAAAGTGAATGGATGAAGATCCACTCGGGAAAAATCCATAAAAATTCACTAGAGAGGAGAATGTGTTTGATGTCAATGGCTGATTCTCTAGTCAGAAATACTCCTGTGCAGAATACTCCTCTGAGGACCCTTCAGACCTTCATAGGATTCCTCTTCTCTTCAACCTGCATAGGATCCCGGAGAATAGTTTATAATGGTTGATCTACAATCCTGCATCTGTCTATTTATTCAGTGCCACTTCTACTGCTGATTCTGATTTTGATCTGTGCTGTTGCTGTTGGTGATCTGTGCAGATAGTATATAGATTTCACGTGACGTGGGACCGCGGAGAATCAAAGTCTCAATCTTCCTCCTCCACTTTCCACTTCTTCTTCTTCTTCTTCTCCGCACTTTTACCGGTTTCCTCCCCACCTCCGTACCTCTTCACTATTGTTGGTTTTTTTTAATGGCAACAGTAAAGATCCGGCGAGGCGTGGTTGTGCCGTTGGCGGTTTTTTTGCTGGTTGTTGTTTTACTCTTTGTTGCGGGCTCCCAACCGCAGAACATGGCCCTGCACCTAAGGCAATTTGCCGGCGCCGGCGCCAAGGCCCGGGACCCCGAAGTCTATGACGATGAAGAAGATGCCAATCTTGATCGGCTAGCTTCGTTAATGAGCGGGCCGGAGGATGGAACCCCGGGCTCCGATGGGGCGTTGCTGGATGCAGGAGCCAAAATGGAGGAACAGCTCCGATTGGCCATCAAAAACGGCCAGGAAAGACCAATCTTCCTGGTTCCCGCCAAGGTGTACCCCGAAATCCCTCTTCTCGGGAAAGACGCCGTTTCGGGCGATTTGGCCCTCCGTTTTTACTCCCACAACATCAAAAACGGCGCCCACTCCCACCTAGTCAAGGGAGAAGTGGCCTGGAAACACCGCCGCCTGCATGTGGTCAGCTCCATCAAGGCCCATACACCACCCAATACCATCATCACGCTCCAGGAGCCGGTCAAGTTCCAGGTTTTGGAAGTTTTGGAGGTGTTGAACCGGTATAGCCCTCGGGAACGGCCGGAATGGAGTGCATACGGCGGCGGGCGTATTGACGGCGCCAACGAGGGCGAGTTTGTGCCGATCATTGTCCGGGAGGCCGAGTGGGAGGTTCTTTTCGACGATACTTTTTGGTTGAACGAAAAGGACCCCCGCAGCTCGTACACGGGGTGGGACGGACGGTACCCTCGGATCTGCACGCACGTGACGCTCCGGCACCGCCATTCCGGGGTCCACATCAACGTGTTCAACACCCATCTTGACCATAAAGGCTTAGAGGCCCGCGCCGAGTCCGCCGCCATGCTCATGGACAAAATGAAGTCCATCAACGAATGGCCTCTGTTTCTCTTGGGCGACTTCAATGCAGTCCCCAACGATGCCAGTTACCAGGCTCTCTCCCTGGTCTATGCCGATACCCACAAGCTAGTGAATTCGGAGAATCGCTACGGCCACCATGAATGGACGGTCACGGGTTTCCTGGGGCAGTTTGAAGAAGATGCAAAGCGTATCGACTATATCTTTGCTCCTGCAGATACCAAGAGGGAATGGGAGCCTGTGTGTGAGGTTGACGGCCGGATCTTTGATCTCCGGCTCAAAGGCTATGGCTTGATGCACTCCAAGTTTGGCGGCGTGTACATGAGCGACCACCGCCCGTTGGTGGCGGATTTCCACCTCCACAAGTGCTAGAATTCTGGAGCCGGAACCGGGAAAAACCGGGAAAAACATCCAGAACCGGGCAGAACATCCAGAACTGGTCGGAAATGGTCAAAACCGGTCAAATCTGAACCAGAACTGGTAAGAACCGGTTAGAACTGGTCAAAATTGATCAAAACTGGTCAAAATTGAACCAGAACCGTCAAAACCGGTTAGAACTGGTCGGAACTGGGCAGAATTGGTCAAACCTGGTCGGAACTGGTTGGAACCGGGCAGAACTGGTCGGAACTGGTTAGAACCGGGCAGAACTGGGCAGAACCGTTCAAATCCGTTCAAAATTGAACCAGAACCGGGCAGAACATCCAGAACCGGTCAAAACTGGTCAAAACTGGTCAAAATTGATCAAATCTGAACCAGAACTGGTTAGAACCGGTCAAAACTGGTCAAAACAGAACTAGAATCCAAAGCTGCGACCCCCGAAGTCACTGGAAATGGCCCAGATATCTCCAGGCTCGATTTTTACTGGTTCTAGCTGACCAGTCTTCGAGATCTACCAGCCATACTAGTTCTAGCTCTCGTGGTACCAGTTCTACTTCTCGTGATACCGGTTCTAGTGCCAGTTGTACAGTCTTCTACTAGAGACTGTTGTGGTTCTTTGAGATCTACCAGATCTAGCTCCAGCTCTGCTTCTGTTCCAGCTCTGCTTCTGTTCCAGCACTACTTCTACTGGTGGTACTAATTTGACTGGATTTGCATTGTTTTCAGGGCTTGTTGAATCCATGGCTCTACAAGTTCTAGTTCTGGTTTAACTCTATTTCTGGTTTAGTTCTAGTTCCGGTTTGGTTTTATTTCTGGTTTAGTTCCGGTTTGGTTCTAGTTCCGGTTCTAGTTTGGTTCTGGTTCTGGTTTGGTTCTGGTTTGGTTCTGGTTTTCGCACGACGGGTCAACTCTGGTCTTGACAAGTTCTGGCTCACCCAGAGAAACCCGTGCACCAGCACTGTCTCTTAGGGTGTACTGGCTCATTACCCTTCCGGATATACTGATGGTGATGCTGGTGTACTGGAGATACTGGTGATACTGGAGATACTGGTGATTCTGGGGATACTGGGGAGGGTGATGGGGTGGTGTACCGATGTTACTATGTACAGTACGCCATCTCCCAAAGCAAATCATCGCTTTAAATCAACCCCGAAAACTATTCCAAGTGTGGCAAAGCGGTTGATGGAACAAAACCTTGGTGGTGGTTGGTCCCCACTGGGTACAGGAGCACGAGTCACTGGAGCATTGGGGCCTGTACATAAGCCACCGGCAGGTCAGCCCAGCCAATAGCAAACAAGTAAATAATCATATTTTTAAAATTTCTACCATTTCTTAACCCGTCCATTCTGCTTCTTTTTATTATTTACTTCACTAACCTCCACCAATTTTAAATCTATCTCAAGGACCAGACGCTGTGCAACACTGTCTGCCAAAAGTGAGGCACGCACGACGCGAAAAAAACCCTCAGCAGGGCCTAGTGAAACCCACCACCGCCAAAAACCCCTCTCCTACGCACCGCTACCATGTCCTACGACGATATTGAAAACGCAGTGCCCGACATTGTGATCGGGTCCACGCTCCAGGAAAATGAAGAAGACGCCGTGTTTGAGCACGACGCCGAGTCCGGGGCCGAGGAAGAAGAGGCCGAGGTGCCCAAGGAAAAGAAGTCCGTGGCCTTTGCCGGTTTGGAAGACGAGTACGACGAGGTCGAAGCTCAGCGGGAGTTTGAAGAAGGTGGCGGGTTGCCTGAACAGCCGGAAAACCCCGATTTCGCCAAGTTGACTCCGCTTTCCCATGAGATCATCAACAGACAAGCCACCATCAACATTGGAACCATTGGCCATGTGGCGCACGGAAAGTCTACTGTTGTCCGTGCCATTTCCGGGGTGCAGACGGTTCGGTTCAAGGACGAGTTGGAGAGAAATATCACCATCAAGTTGGGGTACGCCAACGCCAAGATCTACCGGTGTGACAATGCCAGCTGTGAGGCTCCCGGGTGTTACCGGTCGTTCAAATCCGATAAGGAAATACATCCCAAGTGTCAACAACCCGGGTGTGAAGGGCGCTACTCGTTGGTCCGCCACGTTTCGTTTGTGGATTGTCCCGGGCACGACATTTTGATGAGTACCATGTTGTCGGGAGCCGCCGTGATGGACGCCGCTCTTCTTTTGGTGGCGGGAAACGAGTCTTGTCCTCAGCCACAAACTTCGGAGCATTTGGCTGCCATTGAAATCATGAAGTTGAACCACGTGATCATCTTACAGAACAAGGTCGATTTGATGAGGGAAGAGTCCGCCTTGGACCACCAAAAGTCCATTTTGAACTTCATCCGTGGTACCATTGCCGATGGCGCCCCCATCGTGCCCATCTCCGCCCAGTTGAAGTACAACATCGACGCTGTCAACCAGATCATATGCGACTACATCCCGGTTCCTCCCAGAGACTTTTTGGCCTCGCCCCGCTTGATTGTCATTAGATCGTTTGACGTCAACAAACCCGGTGCAGAGATTGACGACTTGAAGGGAGGTGTTGCCGGAGGCTCGATCTTGAACGGAGTGTTTAAGATTGGAGACGAGATTGAAATCAGACCGGGCATCGTCACCAAGGACGACAACGGGAAAATCCAGTGCAAGCCCATTTTCTCCAACATCGTGTCGTTGTTTGCCGAACACAACGACTTGAAGTTTGCCGTTCCCGGAGGCTTGATTGGGGTGGGAACCAAGGTGGACCCCACGTTGTGCAGAGCCGACCGGTTGGTGGGCCAGGTGGTGGGCTCCAAGGGCAACTTGCCTTCCATCTACACGGACATTGAAATCAACTTTTTCCTTTTGAGAAGATTGTTGGGAGTCAAGACCGAGGGCGCCAAGCAGGGAGCCAAGGTCAGAAACTTAGAGACGGGCGAAGTGTTGATGGTGAATATCGGCTCCACCGCCACGGGAGCCCGTGTCATTGCCGTCAAGGCCGATATGGCAAGGTTGCAGTTGACGGCTCCGGCCTGTACGGAGGTGAACGAGAAGATTGCTTTGTCGAGAAGAATCGAGAAGCATTGGCGGTTGATTGGCTGGGCCACCATCAAGAAGGGTACCACCTTGGACCCGGTGGCATAATCGTAGGTTGTATTTAGCGTAATCTATTGATGTTGGAAAATTCAGAGGTGTAGATGATATGGAAGTATCGTTTATATAGTGAATGTATGGTATAAACGATACTTTAATTGGTTCAAATAACGTGTTTTTGAACCTAAGGCCCTATTTAAGGCACTGAAAAAAGAAGAAGGGAATCTTCCGTATTGGTGTGGAGAAAAGAGTAAGAATTTGGGTTTGTCCTGCATATAACTCGAGAGCCAAATAAACGTACTAACTTCTGGAATTTCTCATGCAAAAGGAACAAAGTTATGGTATACCGTTCCAGTTTAAAGCGGTTATGGTACTCAAACGTATGATCTCGAGGCTGGGGCCGGGAAACAGTCAGAAGAATACTCCATTATATGCAGTCTGCTCTACTATATACACTCTGCTCTGCTATATGCACTCTACTCTGCTATATGCACTCCACGCTACAACTACTCTGTACGCCTGACTACAATGGTAATTTAAATATTTTTGGAAGTGATATTTTGGAAATAATTTAAAAACTTCTACTTTCCATTTCTTCGGAAAGCCAATCATCCAAACGTCAAGCATAAATCCCGCTTTACGGAGTTTTCAACTGACGGTTGATTCATGGTTTATACCTCTAATAGCAGCATGACTTGAATAAAAAATATCTTTCTCATGCCTTCATTTTTCTTTCCGATTTTAATGTATAACCAAAGAAATCCAGTTGTACACCAATCTCGTTAAATTTAAAGAATCCAGTATTCTTAGTGTTAGTCCTCTTGTTTAAGGACTTCGGACAGTTCCATGGTTAAGCTTGGTGTCAAAGTATTCAATCGGTAGTCAACCACTCATCAACCATACTCCACCCTCGGAAAGGAAAAGAAAAAAAAGGAAGAAGGAAGAAGGAAAAAAAAGGATGGAGGAAAGAAGAAGGAAAAAAATAGAAACATTAGAATACTGTGGGGAATCGCGTCCTTTTATATTCTTTGGGGATTGCAGCCAATGCACGCGCACGTCGCCACCCGATATGCACCTTGGCAAACCCCCGCACCAAATTGCAACCACCGCAATATATAAACGTAGGTTTCCCCCCTCGTTTTATCCTCCTTTTTTTCATCACTCTCTTTCACTACATAGTGTCTCATTTCCTACATAGTGTCTCATTTCCTACATAGTGTCTCTGTTTCCTACATAGTGTCTCTATTAATAGTGTCTCTATTTCACTAGTGTCTCTATTATTAGTGTCTCTATTTCCTACATAGTGGACCGTCGGTGATTGGTCTTAATGATTGTGGGTTTCCAGGATCGACTCTTATGTGTGATTGAGTATTCTTTAGTGGTGGTCCTCTTGAACTAAGAAATCTATTGCCGGTTCAACACCACAACACATATAACATAATTCAATCTCAATTGAGAAAGAAAGTTGGTTTGTATTAAGAAAGGAAGAGATTCAAAAACCCAGCATGGTCTCCCTTGCCATAGATGTTTCTGAACTTGATGAGTCCTTACGGTTCTCAACAGATTCCACTAGCCTCATCAACGACTTAAGGGTAGCTGACAAATTTTGACCAGGCATGTGTAGGTACTGCCCGAGACCCTTTTCTCAGCATTCAGTCAAAATGTAGTTAAATCTGTGTCAAGCAAAAAATGGTCTTAGTAGTATTATCAGTATCAATCAAAACACTTTAGTACTAAGTAGTCAGCAACTTCATGTGTTTTGGTCTGGACCGGAAACCACGATAGAATCCAGAAATAGGAGCCGATCGAAGGAAGGAGAGAGAGTCCTAGACTGAGAGAGGAGAGATGAAAAAGGCAGTAGAAAAAGCTGTGGAAAAAGCTGTGGAAAAAGTAGAAGAAGGAGTAAAAAAAAAAGGAGGGGGGACAGCCATATTTATATTGCGTTGGTTGCAATTCGGTGCGGGGGTTTCAGAATGCACATATCGGGTGGTGACATGCGCGAGCATTGGCTGCAATTCCAAACGAATATATAAAGAGTGCGATTTCCCCCTCAATGGGTATCACTTTATTCTTTTTCCATTAACATTATGCTGCCAATACACATGGTAATTCAATGGTCATTTGCACTGCAGATCCGGCCGGGTAAGGAAACCCGAAGGAAAACATGAAACCTCAAGGAAAACATGAAAAGCCAAGGGTTGCCCACAGATGCCGACAAGTATGAGAACTAACAGGTTTGCCATGTTAGATGAATGCCGAGAGAAATCCCGAGAGGAATCCCGAGGGAATCTCTCTAAGGTGTGATACAGTATACGACTATACATTTGATGATACTTTACCTTATACAGTCCCATAACCAGGTAAGTTCTAACATACCTATGGATCTTGAATCTCTGGGTGAGACGGTACAGGAGGTCGCGGAAGCATGGTTGATTTCGGCTACTACTACTACTACTCACTACTCACTACTCACTGCTGACTATTCACTACTACCACTAACTTCCACGGACTACTAACTACTACTACTGACTACTACTGACTACTACTGACTACTACTGACTACTACTGACTACTACTACCACTAACTTCCACGGACTACTAACTTCCACGGACTACTGACTACTGACTACTGACTACTGACTATTACTGACCAATTAATTAGAGTCTCCTCTCGTCTCTATGGGTATCGTATTATCGTGTTTACAGGCTTCAACCACGATGATGAGCCATGGAGACTAGTCCGACTACAGACAAAATTCGAGGTTAAAAAAAATGTGTTAATTGATGAAACAAAGAGGAGAATATTATGAAAAAAAGAAGAGTATGAAAAAAAAGACGGTCTACAGACTATTACAGACTACAGATTATTACTACTACTACTACAGATTATTACTGACTACTGCTGACTCCTACAGACTATTACAGACTACTACTGACTACTGACTACTAACTACTACTAACTACTAACTACTACTACTAACTACTAACTACTACCACTAACTACCACTTACTTTTGGGGCTACAGGAACTTTTTGGAAGACTGGTGTGTGGTTGTGTAACAATTGGGAGATTCTGAACTTTAGTAGTTCTCTGATTTGGATTCTCGGACTTTCTGAATTCCAACACCAGCTTGTCTTTAAATTGACCTGAGAAATGTCAATAATCAAGTTCTCCTACTCCAAGTTCTCCTACTCCAAGTTCTACTGCTCCAAGTATATTCCAGGCTTACTACTAACTACTACTCCTCGTCACGTGCTTTACCCGGCTTCCTTGACTACTGATAAAATGTGTATATCGGATACTGTATATTGGATACTGTATATCGGAGACTATAAGATTAGTGAGAGAAGTTACTTCTCAATGATGTGCATGGCCTGGGTATACTGGTCGCTCCGGATGAAGTTGACGTACGAGTCGGTCTCCATGAGCCTGTATATAGACCTCGTGATTCTCCGGAACACAGCATTGACGTTGTCGAGCGGCTCGAGGATTTCCATCAACTCGTTCTTTTTCGGCGTTGTTGTTGTCGTCACGTGTTGGTGTTCGTGTTCGTGTTCGTGTTCGCCAAACATGTGCTTCTCCAGCACCGGGGTCTGCATATAGGCGCGGAGGTCATCGTGCACGGCAAGCCCCGAGCCCGACTCGAACACCTGGTCAAGTTGCTGCTGCAAATCAAAGCCGATATTAAGGTTGCAAGGAGCATTGGGCTGGAAGTACTTGCCATAAAGTTGGAGTGCCAAGAAGAGTTTCCTGCGCACAAGAGACCGTGCGGTTTTGAGCACCGTCTCTCGCTTCCGCATGTCACTGTCTTCTTTATAAAGACGGACCAAGTCCTTGCTTTGCTTTTTCTGCAGGAGAAACTCGTCGATTTGCTTATAGGCATCGAAGTTCTCGGCACACTGTTCTTTTTCAAGGTGTTTCCGGAATAGGAAGCTGAGGCCGGGGTCAAGCAAAATGGCCCAGAGACTGTGTTCGACCTTGGACTTGTCGGACCTTGTTCTTTCGGACTGGTCCGATTTCTCCGAAACCTCTCTGTCCAAACTCTCGGATTCCTCCGACCGGCTCGACAGATCGGTCTCAAACGGTTTTCCTGCATCCTCGGCATTGCACATCAACGAGCTGTCCAGGTGGCCGTCCCAAGTGTGGCTGGGCACCCGAACAAGCCAGTCCTGGCAGAAATCCCATTGGCACGTGGCCTTGGCCGATAACGTGTAGAGAGCCTCTCTCTCGGGGATAAACTTGTCCCACACGTCCCGGGGGCTTACCTGCACCACCAAGCCGTACCGCAACAAGATCTGGCCAATGGCCATGGCCTCGCCAACACTATAGAGATTGGTGCAGTCCATGAGCCACTGCACAAACGCTTTGCCGGAAAAACAGTACGGAATGGACGACTTGGAGTCCCGCGATTCCTTAAGTACCCGGTTGTGGAACACCCGGACCCCCGACCCGGACTCAAAGTACTGGATGTGGCAATCGGATTCCGGGTTCGAAAAGTACCGGTGGTAGAACGGCGATTCCACCACTCGACTATGGTTGCAGCCGGCCAATTGGACGTGGCCGATGCCGAGCGCCAGCACGTGACCGCCGTCCACATCCACAAGTTTATTTGTTTGCATCTCCGCCGAAGCCTCGTGCTTGGCACTCGGTGACCAGACGTGGGGGGCAGGCCCGAACATCTCGGAGGTAAGGATGTGGTTGAAGTACTCCGAGTACAACGCCCGGCTGGTGGCCTTGGCTCTCCGGAACATGAACAAGCGCATGGTGTTGAAATTTGACTTGACGACTGGCGGCATCTGGTCAAGGGCTAGCCCCACGTCTTCATAGAATTTCTGCACCAACGCTACACCCTTGGGAGTGATTTGGACGGTTGTGTTTTGGGTGCTCAAGCCGGAGGCCGTCCTGGATGCAGGATTATGTAGGAAATGACACAGAAAATACTTTTTCAACAATTCGAACGCTGTATGTGGTTCAACGGAATAAGCGATTTCAGCCTTCATTTGGCCCGAAACTCGGGGCTTCAACTCAAGCCGGAGGTCGTGCATGTGCTCAATTGCCGTGGGAATGTCAAATGAAAAAGGCGGGGGTTTCTTGGCAAACACCTCGATTTTCTTCAACATCGATTTCTCCGGCCCTTTTTTTTCGGGGCCATGGACACTAAGCTTCAATTGCCGGATTAGGACGGCAAAGATGGCAATGAAGTTGCGTTCGCTGATATCAGCCGAGCCCGCATCCCGGAGCGAGAGAAACTGGCTATCGGCCATTGAAAGATGAACAGAAACGGCAAAGACCCAAGGAGGCAAAGAAAAGAGGGAGGACCTTAAATAGTAAGGAAGAAACCCAAATGAAGTTGAAATTGAATTTTTTTTTGGGTGCATCAGGGGGAAACGGCCGGCTATAAATGCCGTTCTCAAATAAAGTTGACACATTTGGCGCAGTCCTGCAGACAGGCAGATCTGAAACGCACCGTGCATAACCGACGCCTGGCTTTCCAGGTACCACTTCCCGCCCGCCTTTAGGGCTGGCTACCGTGCCCTGTTTCATGTTTCTTCCAATGCATTATGCAGCTATGTTTCACGTTATCGTGCCCGCCGAGCCTCGATCTGGCTTTGTCCTGCAGACAAGGCGGCCATGGCAACATCAGATTAAAAAAAAAAAAAAAACTCGCAAATCATCGCGCTAAAAATCTCAGGCAATCTGAGTCAAAAAAAAAAAGGGCTCTCAAAATTTTCCAACCAAACACGTCAAAAAAAACCACAAAAAAAACCACAAAAAATACGTCATAAAAACGTCCAAAAAAGAACCACAAAAAATACGTCAAAAAAGAACCACAGAAAAATGTCCAAAAAATGTCCAAAAAACGTCCAAAAAACGTCCAAAAAATGTCCAAACTTTGGCCGTAAAAAAAATTGGCCGCAAATTCTGGCCGTTTTTTTGGCGTCTTTTGGCCTTTTTGGCCTTTTTGGCCTTTTTGGCCTTTTCGGCCTTTTCCGGCTTTTTTTGGTTCCATCACAACTTCGTATACCTCTTCAAAGAGTCCGGGGCCATTTGCCCCAACTCGTCCAACGATACATCCACCTGTAGCATTTTGTCGTCCGCAAGATTGATTTCCTTATTCCGATTGTGGTTGTTATGAGCATTCACTTCGGTGTTTGTCGTGATCACGTCGAAAAGAAGCCCGGTCCTGTATAGAGACGCCCAGCTATCCTTTAGGGCCTTAGCACTCAAGAGTGTCCTGGTGACCTTAATTCCTGCCAAGCTCAAATTATCGATGGAGGACGTTTTGGACGTCAAGGTGGTGGCCTCCAAGTTGGAGCTCTTGACCATGGCCTCGTACTCCTTGTAGGCCAATTTGAAGTTGACAAGCTTGGTCTCGGACTTGTCCACCCACCGGGCCCCGGCAATGAGAAGCAAGAGTTCGGCCTCGGATAAATTATCCAATTGGCCATCGAAGCTATTGCTGATCATGTTGCGGAAGGCGGCGTCGAACTTTGCCGGCAGTGGGAACGGCTCGAACTCCGTGAGGCTCATCACCGCCAAGCAGCAACAGTTGAAGAGATGTAAGTAGTTCCGCGTGGAGGTGAAGATGTGCACCACCAAGCGTTTCAAGCCGGAAATGGGGGGGTTCGTGGACTGGAACTGGTCCTGCACGTGCTTGTTCCATGTCTCGGGGTACTTGGGGTCATTGTAGGCGGTGAATTCCGAGGGGTCGACGGTCAACGGGATGCGGCCGTTTTCCCAGAACGTCTGCAAATCGGGGGCTTTTCTTGTCTCGATGATCCGCTGGCTGAACCGGCTCCGCACTCGTTTCTCCAAGTTCTCCCGGATGGAGATGTTCAGCGTGATGCCAAGCAAACAGATGGGGATCCGGGAAGATTGGCAGAGATCAAGCAAATTGTAGAGGAGCGTCTGACGAGGTGTCTGCGTATACTTTTCCATCTTGTCAATAATGATAAGTATACGGACTGTATCTTCGCCGGAAGTCCCCGCTTTTCCACCCTTCCTACCTTCTCCACTCTGATTTTCTCCACCCTTACTGCCTTCTCCTTGGTGGAGGTTTGTGTCGAGCTTGTTAAGGGCCGTGAGGATATTGTCGAAAGTATCACTGATCGACCGCTGCTCAAATGCACTTTCGGCCACAGTGGTGGACAACTGCTTGACCTGCACATCGAGCTGCCGGGCCATTTCCCGGATGGCGGCATTATCCGTGGAGTGCAAGTCGCCGGTGAGCCGGATCACAATGAAAGTCTTGGGGTACTTCCCACGCATGGCCTCCAAGGCCTTTTCCACCACCCTCGACTTGCCCGTCCCACTGGGGCCCATGAGGAGCGCCGTCTGGCTCTCGGAGCTATGCACGGTCTGCTCGAAGAGACTGCACACTTCCTTGTATGGAGTCTCCCAGAGTGGATATAGCTTGGGCATGTGGGAGCCGTGGATTTGCTGGAGAATGGTTTGTTTGAGCAACCACACGTCGTGCTGCGAGGCCAAGAGGGGTCCACGGGGTTTGATGTGTTCCTCCACCTCACTCTCCAGAGACACCACTTCCCGGAACCTTGCGGGTTGACT